>CAKAOI010052391.1:237146-259817 GCA_916701655.1 Sebastiscus albofasciatus
CCCCCCCCCCCCCCCCCCCCCCCCCCCCCCCCCCCCCCCCCCCCACCAGAAACAGCGAGGACGACCTTAACTAAGGGGCTGGACTGAGGAGGTTGATCAGAACCCGCTGCCTGCTGCCTCCCTCACTGAGGCAGAGCAGCCGCTATATAAAGAGCTCCCAGATTCAGGAGCGCACAGTGCACAGTGGACAGCTTCAGTGGATAGCTTCAGTGGACAGCTCCGTGGTGCTGAACACTCACACACACTCTCTCAGTCTCTCTGTCTCACGCACGGCGCGGTGCGTGACTGGAACCATGGACGGATCCTCGTGGAAACTTTTTCTACTTTGTTGCCTGCTGGTTGCGGAGAGCTCCGCGCAGGACTTCGGACAGACGCAGTTTATTTGCACGTCGGTGCCCAAGGATATGGACCTGTGCGCGGCCACGATGCAGAACAGCAGTCCGCAGGAGGACATGAAGACCACGGTGAGGCAGCTGCGGGAGACCGTGCTGCAGCAGAAGGAGACCATCATGAACCAGAAGGACACCATCAGGGAACTAGCGATCAAACTGAGGCGCTGCGAGACCCAGAGCTTCCAGGCGGCGGGACCCGGAGGGAGGCGGCCGGGGGTGAAGGACACCATGGGGGACGTGTCCCGGGGGACAACGGACACTCTCACCCAGCTGGGACACACGCTACAGACTCTCAAACAGAGACTGGAGAATCTGGAGGTAGGCAAGCACAAGAGGGCAGCGCGTTAAAGGGGCACAAGTTCATCAAAGAGTCCGGTAGAAGGAGGCTGATCCGGTAGAAGGAGGCTGATCCGGTAGAGGGAGGCTGATCTGGTAGAAGGAGGCTGAACCGGTAGAAGGAGGCTGATCCGGTAGAAGGAGGCTGAAGCGGTAGAGGGAGGCTGATCCGGTAGAAGGAGGCTGAACCGGTAGAAGGAGGCTGAAGCGGTAGAGAGAGGCTGATCCGGTAGAAGGAGGCTGAACCGGTAGAGGGAGGCTGAAGCGGTAGAGAGAGGCTGATCCGGTAGAAGGAGGCTGAACCGATAGAGGGAGGCTGATCCGGTAGAAGGAGGCTGAAGCGGTAGAAGGAGGCTGATCCGGTAGAGAGAGGCTGATCCGGTAGAAGGAGGCTGAAGCGGTAGAAGGAGGCTGATCCGGTAGAGAGAGGCTGATCCGGTAGAAGGAGGCTGAAGCGGTAGAGAGAGGCTGATCCGGTCTTTTAATTAACAGAACAGCAGAGAAGCAGCGGGTAAAGTAAACCAGGGGCTTCTGAATACTGTTGCGCAGAGCGCGCGCGCACACACACACACAGAGAGAGAGAGAGAGAGAGAGAGAGAGAGAGAAAGGGTCCAGTAGGAGTAGAGGAAGATGTTTGAGGGAGTTTAAAGAGTCCGTTGTGTCTCCTCTAACCCCGGTGTGTGTCTCGGTCCTCTAACCCCGGTGTGTGTCTCCTCTAACCCCGGTGTGTGTCTCCTCTAACCCCGGTGTGTGTCTCCTTCTCCTCTAACCCCGGTGTGTGTCTCCTCTAACCCCGGTGTGTGTCTCCTCTAACCCCGGTGTGTGTCTCCTTCTCCTCTAACCCCGGTGTGTGTCTCCTTCTCCTCTAACCCCGGTGTGTGTCTCCTCTAACCCCGGTGTGTGTCTCCGTCCTCTAACCCCGGTGTGTGTCTCCTCTAACCCCGGTGTGTGTGTCCCTGTGTCCCTGCAGCAGTACAGCCGAGGCACCAACAACACGGTGCAGGCGAACAGCCTGAAAGACCTGCTCCAGAACAAGATCGACGACATGGAGAAGCAGGTTCTGTCCCGGGTCAACACCATAGAGGAAACCAAACCGGGCGCCAGGAACGACACCGAGCAGCGGAACCGAGTGGAGACCACGCTCACCTCTCTGCACCACCGGATCACCGACCTGGAGAAAGGTGCGCGAGGGGGTGCGCAGGCACTGAACGGGACTTCTGCACAACGTTACATTCCGTGTCGTTGTGTTGAGCTCGAGGGCGCCTGTCTGCAGAAACACACACACAGTAATGTTCAGTATGAGAGCAATGTTATGTTATGTTAGCAATGCAACGTTTGCAATACCGCAACCATCACGTTGCGCACAGATAGTGCGTGTGAGGGAGGAGAGGAGAGCTGCATTGCTTTGCATATATCAAGACCTGGTTGCACTTTTTGCTTCGCTGACTTTATGTTTTTAAAGCCAGAACCTGAGTAAAGAACGTGCATGGGAGCCTATAGAATGTATATATATATAGAATATATATAAATGCAGAGGTCATCATAGGGAGGGGAAGTTTGCAGGGTTTGCCGCGCACTAGCGCGGCTTTATTCAACTTTTCAACACGTGCAATTGCGCGTGCGTACGTTACAGAGCCCTCCCACGTAGACAACAGACAGAAAATAACTGTTTCATATTTGATCAGAGATTTTAATATTGTGGGGGGAAAAAATACTATTCAGTTTTCAAACAAGTTTGTTTTTCTTCCTTTTCATCAACTGACTTGAATGTAATCATATCCATCCCATAATCATCATCATGAGTCCATAAAAATATATATGTGGCTTTATGAAGAGTTATCCTCCTCTTAATCTCTAAAATACAGAAACTAAATGGTGAGAAATGCTCGCTAATAAGTGTCATCTCATGTGCAGGTAAAGACAGCCGGCCGACGGATAAATTCCAGCTCACCTTCCCGCTGAGAACCAACTACATGTATGCCAAGGCCAAGAGGAGCCTGCCTGAGATGTACTCCTTCAGTGTGTGTCTGTGGATCAAGTCCAACGCGTCGCCCGGCGTCGGGACGCCCTTCTCCTACGCCGTGCCGGGCCAGGCCAACGAGCTGGTGCTCATCGAGTGGGGCAACAACCCGATGGAGATTCTCATCAATGACAAGGTAAGGGACAGCTGATGATCATGGTGATGTCACATGTCCATGTTAATGTGCAGAACAGCTTCCAGTGGGTGCAGCAGCAGGAAACAGTGATACAACTCTGTAGCTGGATGACTGAGTAACCTTCTCATGTGCCAGAACTGGAATTGGAATACAACTAATTGGTGAGGTGAGCAACAGAGGGGTGTTTTATAGAGGAACAGATAGGTGACAGGAAGAAGAGAAGCTGTGGGAGCGAGGAGTTTCACTCTGCTGCTACTGAAGTGTGAAAGAGAGAGACAGAGAAAAGAGACGTGACTTTTTGTTTTTGCAACGTCCCTGCTGCAGGTTGCAAAGCTGCCGTTCCTCATCAATGACGGGAAATGGCATCACCTGTGCATCACGTGGACCACCCGTGACGGGATGTGGGAGGCCTTCCAGGATGGAGTGATGCGGGGCAACGGAGAGAATCTGGCACCATACCACCCCATCAAACCAGAGGGAGTACTGGTCCTGGGGCAGGAACAGGTGGGTACTCATATTCATATCAGGGATTGCAACTTCTGCACCTTCATCCACCACAGATTTGGAAAATAACATTATGTATTTGATTTTTGGACAAAAATGAAAGGTGGGAAAATGTATGAAATGAGACTGTGGAGAAATTGAAGAGGTGGCCAATTAAAGCAGCAGTAGGCAGGATCAGAGTCTGCGAGTGATTGACAGCTGCCTCCGTTGAATGAACAGCCAATAGGAACGCTCTCTCTCTCTGAAATGACCTGTGATTGTTCAAAGTCTCCCGTCACAGGCTAGATGTTCTAAAGCCTGAAAACAGAGCCATGAGGAGGAGCAGAAGTCTAGTTTTCTCTCAGAGCACTTGAATTACAATATGATGAAAGGTTATTATGGAATCTTTGTCTAATGATGCCAGAAACATTCTGCCTACTGCAGCTTTAAGGTTTCCCAGTCAAATTAGTGTGTAATGTATCATCCCAGGATTGGAAAAAAACAACAGTGCTTCTTCAATTTGGCCTGAAACATTCAAGATTTTACAGAGAAAATCACTTTGTTGCACAGAGCAAAACATATCCACTATGAGACCTCTATTTATAAGAATAAAATCACGTCATGTATGCATATTTATATAAATTAAACAGTTCCCAGACTGGAGTTCAGCAAAACAAGATTAAATTAAAAAAAATGTGCTCACATTTTTGAACCAAAGCCTAAGAACAAAAGTTTTGTCAGGTGATGTCATTCAGCCCGTTGGCAAGAAAAAGCATATAAATGCCACAATAATGCACAAGGCCTTTAGCGTGCAATAAGTACAACTTTTTTGATTTCTGCGTGTCACTTGTACGCCATGTATACTGTACTGACTGCAATGTGAACGCATCCGCGTATAAATGCTACAGTACGAGTTAGTGACGTAGTATAAAAAACGAGAAAGACCACTTATGGTGGGCGGGCCCAACAAACACGAGACTTAACCTGGAGACGTTTGTCACGTGATGATTATCACGTTTTTTATTGACGTTTCTTGGTGTGTTTTCCATATTAGTGTTACGTTGTTTCTGTACATGTTTTACTTAGTTTACTTACTTATTTTAAGCCTAACCATTACGTTTTCCCTTACCCTAACTAAGTGGTTTTCTTGCCTAAACCTAACTGAGGACATTTGCATGGTGTACAAATGACACGCAAAAATGCGTCCTTGTGACACACGGAATGTCCTTGAAATGTCGTGGTATTTATATGCCTTCCTGTGAGACCGGGTTGTGTCACTTATAACAACAGCTTATCATCTTGTGCTCAAATGCACATCAATCTAAGGATTCCTCACAGGACAACTCCTCTGAGCAGATAACTAAGACTCTGATGATTAACACCTGTCTGCATTGTTCCACAGGACACGTTGGGAGGAGGCTTTGATGCGACACAAGCTTTCGTCGGCGAACTAGCGAACTTGAATATCTGGAATAGGAAACTTTCTATCGCGGAGATTTACAACTTGGCAACCTGCAACAGCAAAGCACCGGCTGGCAACGTCTTCTCCTGGACAGAGAGCAACATCGAAATATTTGGCGGGACGACCAAATGGACATTCGAGCCTTGCCGTTCGCTCAACTGAACTGCAGTTTCACCGTCCAAGAAAGGCCTCTCTGTACTTCTGAGCTTTTGTCGTTCTTGTCTTCATTTGACGTTTGTTAGAGACTATTTGAGTTGTTGGTAAGCTTAAATCTGGGATTTCTATCATTCTTAGGTATTTATGTGCAAAACAACACTTTTCATCTTGAGGAAAAAAAAAATCGTCTTGGAAACCTCAGTGAGAAAGTATTGGTATCTGTTTCTCCTTTTTTTCATGTTCAGTTGAAAGCACACCTAAGCTTTTTGTTTTGGCTTATTTCGACTTGGACTGGCAGCTGGCAATCTGCGCCTTATGTTTGGACAATTCACAATCCAAGTGAGGAATTACATAACCACTCCCACCCCCTTCCCTCTGGAAAGTGGGAGATTACGCTGTCCATCCAATTCTTGTCAGTGTTTGGCGCTGTGAAGTGATGTCTGACGCCGGTACAGCTCCCTGCGAACCAGCCCCCCACCCCCAATCCTCCTTACCTTCACTCTGCCCCGCCCCTCCGGAACTTGCACTGTGACTGACGAAGAGATCGCCAGGAGAGGAGGGTATGTTGAAGGACACTGCAAAGTCAGACTGTGGTACAAGTCAATTTGTAATTGTCGTTCGCTTCAAGTGTTTCTGTAAGAATGTCGTTAACTTGCCAACATTGCTACAAAGCCTGGGTGCCTTGGGCTGGTACAAATATTCAGCACATTCAGTATGTTTTAAGTTGCAAATTTCAATGTTTATCGGTTTCTGTTTTCCTTTCTGAGCTGGGTTGAGTTCCTTGTTTCTCTGGTAAATGTAATTTAATTACAGTTTGTTATCTGACATGATGTGTTTTGGCAGGTGTTTGTACTACTCTGTATTAGGAATGTTACAGTATGTGTATAGTAACAGCATGAATGACAGAGTGCTGTGAAAGCATTGTTGAAATCTGCTTTACTATCTTCTCTGGGTCCGGGTTTTTTACTGTATTGTTATATGCTCCAAGCATGGCAAAACTGAGAGATGAAGAATTAAATTTTTGTAATAAAATTGTGATACTTAATGTCACAGTGCATTCCTGGCTTTGGTTATGTGCATGGAAACATGAGAGAGCATGAGGGAAGGTGATGCAGAGCGAGTGGGTGCAGGAGAGAGAGTCACTGATTTTTACCACGGTCAAACAGTGGAGAGGGAAAGATAACTGCCAAATAAGTGAAATGTCCAACGGCAGTGAAGGTCACAAAGAGGTCGCTTGAGAAAAGAAATGAAACCGTGTGGGTGTCCGTGTGTTTGTGTGCATTGACTCTTTTTTAAGCTGACTGCAGAAGATAACCCACTCGTTGCTTTGTTGTTGCTGCTGTGAGATGCAGCGCTGTGCACTAAAGACAGCAAGGAGAAAAGTGCTTCGTCATATCTGTCTTTCAGTGGCCCAGTTCGAGTTAGTGCATTATCAGTTCACTCAGATGACCTGTTGCTGTAGCACCAGCCATTTACATCCAAGAGATGTGGCTGCTCCTGCATTTAAATTACTCAAGCGTTAAGTGGTGAAAGCAAAATAAATCAGAATAACATGATTTGTTCTTCTGCTATTTTTACCATGAGGCACTTCAGAAAAGCTCCTCACAATGGGCAGCTGTTATCTGTGTTTTCAACACTTATTTCCTTCATTAAGAAAACCTCTAGGTCCTCAAATGTTTATCATGTCATGTCGTGCTGCATAATTTCTGCTCGTATACACGCCACATCTTGTCTTATTATCACATTCTGTTTTATCTAAAGAGGTTCAATTCCTCCGTGTTCTGCTTATGAATAAATTCATTGAGCCTTGACTGAAATATTACTGGGGAAAGATGAAGTTGTAGGTCCTCAAAGGTTTTCTAATTTCTTTAATTATAATTCGCAGGTTCAACAACTTTTTGTCTGAAGCTTGACTTAGTGGACATTCTTTGGCTTTCTGTGCGAGTGTTCAGGGAGTAAATACGTTTCAGTAACGCACAATGCCACGTGGTTAACGTTATCATGAAATGACTAATTAGGTTTAGGCAACAAAACTATTTGGTTAAGGTTAGAAAAAAAAACATGGTTTGTGTAACAGCATAACGCAATGGCACAATGCAACGGCACAACGCAACGGCACAACGCAACAAAGTAACAATGCAATGTAACAACGTAACGTAACAACGAAACAAGGCAACACAACAACATAACATAACCTAACGTAGCGACATAGCGTAACAACGAAACAATGCAACACAACAATGCAACAAAACGCAACGTAACAACATAACGTAACAACATAACAAAACAACGCAACACAACAATGCAACAAAACGCAACGTAGCAACATAACGGAACAACATAATGGAACAACATAACGGAACAACATAACGGAACAACGGTACGGAACAACGGTACGGAACAACGGTACGGAACAACGGAACGGAATAACGGTACGGAACAACAGAACACAACAACACAACAACGCAACAAAACGCAACGGAACAACATAACGGAACAACATAACGGAACAATGGAACGGAACAACGGAACGGAACAACGGAACGGAACAAAGCAATACAACAACGCAACAAAACGCAACGTAACAGCATGGCGTAACAAAGTAACAATCGGAACACAACAACACAACAAAACGCAATGTAACAACATAACGTAACAACATAACGCAACAAAACGCAACGTAACAAAATAACGTAACAACATAACGTAACAAAGTAACAATCGGAACAACTTCTTACGTAACTTTACATAACAAAAGGTTTTACTCGAGACACGAACTGTGAAAGTCCTGTGTGTGTTTAACTCATCCACCACCTGTCCCACCCACCCTTTTTGCTAGTTATATTTGTTATTTATACCACAAAACTCTCAAGAACGGTCACTCGAGATACTACATCACTTCACTCGTTGTACATCTTCACTTGCTCTGACCGAATGTGACTAGGCTTTTTTGCTTCAACCAATTTACTTTCAGCATTTACATATCAACAGACACTTCAACTGATTTTTATTCTTCAACTGACGTTGACATTTACTTTATCTGTTTATAGTACACATACTTCAACTTCAACTGAAGTTTTGATTGCTTTCATTGTTTACAGTTCATCTGACATTTTAGCTCTTACTCTTGTGCTGACATTTCACCTGCTTTCGGCTCTTACTCTTCAACGTTCAGTTCAACTGCTTTCAATGTTTACAAGCAACATTGATTATTCAACTGCCTACAGGGCTTAAACTTGAAATTAAAATTTCAAGGGCTTTCAGCTCTTACACTTCAACAGACACTTCAAAACTTTTTCAGTGCTTCAAATTCAGCTGACATCTTACATGCAAACATTTATTGTTTATTTGTTTTTAAGAAATTTTAATCTGTTTCCAGTGGGTGCACCTGCGATTTTCAGCAGAAAATATAACATTTGCCATCACATTGTGTTTTATGGAATGAAGTTCCACTCCCCAGTGTGGTTAGCTCATGAATACATTCATTGAGCCTCGACTGAAACATTATTGGGGAAAGGCAAAGTTGTAGGTCCTTGCAGGGGTTTCTGTTCGATAAATGTTGATCTTAAGCTTGACCTTGAAGTGGATTTTCTTTAGCTGAGAGAGAGTCTGCATCACCATAATCACCCATGATGCAGCAGCAGCAGCAGCCAGGGTCAAGAGCATTTTAAAGGAATGACAAGGCATTAATACAATTCCTGTAGCAGCAGTAAACACACACAAAGGCAGAAAACTATTTATTCTGTCCCTTAGCCATGTTGGCAGATGGGTCCCAAAACACTTGGATATATCAGCCAATTACATTAATAGAAAATACCAGGACAGCTGAAAGATGACTGCGGGTCTTTGCCAAAGTGGCTGTCATTGTGGAAGAACTTTTCAACCATATTCAGGATTTATCAGAAAGTTTTGAGTAGAAACGCTAAAAGTCTTTTAAATGTTACATTTAACTGTTTTGATGAACATTGATTTGTGTTACCACATAATAAAGTAATCCACTATCATCATATAACACTTTGAGACCGGTGGGTTATTCTATGACTGCTTCAGCCGGGAAGCGGATGAACCATGGCCAGATAATCCTGCATCATATTTTGACGCCACAATAGCTTTAGGTGGTCAGCTTACTACACTCAGCTAATAGCCTCCCGGCGTAGGGCTTCTAATCTCTGACAGACTATATTTCTGCAGAACAAATGCATTTGCGCTCCAGAAACTGCTTTGTGTAGAAGCGGACGGACTAAAATAGATCCAGGCGGCCTAAAGGATCATCTTACACTTGATATACATAAGACACAAAGATCAAGCCTCTTTCATGAACAATCATGACTGACAATATTACACGATGAAACGCTGGGGTTACGTCTACCTTTGCAGGCACAGAAAGTAAATTGATTACAATTTTCCCCCATAAAGCCTCGACATATAAGCAATGAGGGAGACATGTGACTGAAAGACATGGAGTATAGAACAACTTCTGGAGGATTGTTAGTAATGTTCTGCTTCTGAGGTACAGTACATTACATAATGTTTTGCTGGCAGAGCACATCTTCTAGGGCACCTCCTCACCTGGCGATGTTAACAGATGCTGTCGTTTATAGGCTACTGGAGATTAGGAGAAGGTGTCCTAGTTTTATTTTTTATCACCTTCCTTATTTAGGTAAAGTTTTCAGAATAACAGTCTATAGCTACTAGCTAAATACTAATGTCAGTATGGTAACATGCCCTCAGTGATAATGCAAGCATGTTAATGTTTAGCAGGTCTAATGTTTGCCATGTTCACCATTTTATGCTAACCTTTGCAAATTAGCACCAAAACAATGTGTAACACTTTATAATAACCATCATTTATAAATGGTAAATTGATAGTTAATTCAACATAGTTAATAGTTATTTTACTATTAACAAACAATGAGATGAGACAGACACCCTCGGGAGGGACACGGGAGACAGACACCCTCTCCACATTTAAGAGCAGGCTTAAGACTTTTCTCTTTGATAACGCTTATAGTTAGGGCTGGCCCAAGTCTGGCTCAGGCTGCCTTGACCAGCCCCTAGTTCAGCTGATTTAGGCTTTGACTGCCGGGGGACTTCCTATGACACACTGAGCTCCTCTCTCCTTCTGTATTTATTCATGTCCCATTCATTGTTACTAACTTGATCTCTTCCCCGGAGTCTTTGTGCTTTCTTGTCTCTCAGGTATCCATGGATTGGGGTTACACCTGGATCGGGGTTATACCTGGATTGGGGTTAGACCTGGAGCGGGGTTGCATCTGCTGCTGCGTCTGCTGCCTGCTTGACACCCACTGCTACAAGAGCAGTGCATGGAGTCAACAAAATCATGATTAAAGTAATAAAACATTTTAGAACAGTAGAAATAGTAAAATATAAATAGTGCAGGATAAAATTTGTAGTGCAAGTTACAGAGAAAATGCTCTGGTAAAAAGATAGGTTTTAAGATGTCTTTTGAAAATGTCCAGCGTGTTTGCTTCCCTAATATTTATGGGTTGTGCGTTCCATAATTTTGGGGCGTAGTTGACAAAGGCCGCATCACCAATCTTCTTACGACTGCTTCTGGTGACCTCTAATAGACCTGCATCTGATGATCGCAGTGTTCTAGCTGGTGTGTAGTTTGTAAGGGAGTTAGCAATGTAGCTAGGTCCTTGTCCATTTAGAGCTTTGTATGTGAGGAGGAGGACCTTGAAGTCAATTCTGAAGGTAACAGGAAGCCAGTGTAAAGTAGCTAGGACAGGACTGATGTGTTCTCTCCTCTTAGTTTTTGTTAATAATCTCGCTGCAGAGTTTTGAATGAGCTGGAGTCTTCCAGTGGTTTTCTTGGGAAGACCAGCGAAGAGTACATTACAGTAGTCCAACCGGCTGGATATGAAAGCATGAATTAGCTTCTCAGCATCATTTTGGTTTATGAATGGTCATACCTTCGCTATGTTCCTGAGGTGAAAGAAAGCTGTTTTGGTCACTTTGTTAATGTGGGAGTTGAAATTCAAATCTGTGTCCAGGATGACACCGAGACCTGTCACCTCAGGTTTAAGCCAGGGGGTTAAACCTCCTAGATTCTTGGTTAGCATCTCTCTTTTTGATTTGGAGCCGATAAGTAGAACTTCAGTTTTGTCCTCATTTAATTTGAGAAAGTTATCGTTCATCCATTTGTTTATTGCCAACAAGCAGTTTGTAATGGAATTTATGGCTGTCGCATCGTTAGGTTCAGCGGATATATATAATTGTGTGTCATCCGCGTAGCTATGGAAATCTATATTACGTTCTCTGATGATGTCACCGATGGGTCTCTAAACTATAGAGTACGGTCTTGACCTGCTCTATATAAAAAAGGTCTCGAGATAACTTCTGTTAGTATTTGACGCTATATAAAAATAAATTGAATTGAAATTTAATTAAATTAAATTAATAATGTTTACTAATTATTAGTAATGCTATTTTAGGTGAAAAATAAGACTCAGGAGAAGAAAAACTGTTGAAGATGCAGAAGACTCTTTATTTGCATAAAAGATCTGAGTTTGTGTCTCTGCAGAGGCTCAACAAACTGGTTTGTATTTCCAGGTACATTTTTATATCAAAAACATCGTAACCCGAATGACCCTCCCCGTTGGCTACCTCAATCAGTGCAGTGATCAACCCCCCTCTAACAGTTTTCTGTAAGTTACCCAACTTTTCCATATCTGGCCTGTTTTGGTCCAATACAAATAAAAAACAAGATATCTAATTGCAATAACAGGATCAACGTCCCGTCACAATGGCTGTTGAGTGTTTTGACATTAACCCTTCAAGGCCAGTATATTGTACAGAGGTTATACTGTATATGTATCTTTATAGTGGTTAGCATAGGAAGTGTAGAATTTTTCCACCACACTATAATTTGTTATTTTAACAGTTTATTGTTGCCACATTCTAACATTTTATATACTATATTATAAGTATTTGTTAATGATTATGAAATGATTTGTAAACCTTTAAGAAATTGTTTGTAAAACATCTATAAACATTACATAGAGTAGATAGATGGACCAGATATTGTGACACTTAATCAATGGTTAATAACGTTGTGTTGCGTTGTAATGTAATTGTTATCGCTTTTTATTGGCTATGAAACAATATAGAATTTATAAACTATTTCATTATTACACAAACTACTGATAAAATAACAGAAATATAACATTACTAAAAATGAGTAAACATGATTAATTATCATTTCATTGATTGTTAACAGTAAAATAACTATCAGCTAAGCTGAATTAACTATGAATTTACTTTTCATAAATGATGGTTATTATAAAGTGTTACCAAACAAATTACTAGTAGTACAAAAAGGAATTTTGACTTGATGAAAGGTCAGGGTTAGGGGATTACAATCTAGTGACCATGAATATCTATACCATATTTAATGTCAGTCTATTCAGTTGTTATGATATAAGATAATTCAGGAGTCTGGACCAAAGTGGTGGACTAACCAACCGACCAACAGACTAACCAACATCGCCATCACCATATAGCCTGGCTACAAAATGTCATATTCAGAGACAATAGAGAGGCTACATCATTCAAATAACAGACAGGTGTTGTCAGACTAGTTCCACATTTTGGGAAATACATTTACTTTTTCAGAGCCAGGAAATGGTTAGCTTAGCTTAGCAAATACTGGAAACAAGGGTAGGGTGACCATATTTTCAAACCCCCAAACCAGGACCCTTAAGCACGCTGCACGTTCATGCACACGCTCATGTATGTCCTAATATGCATGCACCATAGGCATTTTCGTCAGGATGGCGCACGAGGTGGAATCAGCAAGAAGGCTAAGGTGGGTTCATTACAGGCTATCATGGCTCATCACATTCACTACTTCCACCGCCGTCAATCACAGGGCTAGCCCCGTCATGACACACTGACAGTCTGGGAATCCTGTAGATAGTTTACCTGTTGATGTGCAGGAACAGTAGAAGGAACAGTTTAAAATAATTAATCAAATGACACATTTGATGTGCACATAAGCACGGGAGGTTCTGTGGTTATTTCACAGTTTTAACAGTCTGATGCTGGTTGCACGCAACATCCTCTAGCTCAACACATTCTCACTCCCAACTCGTCAAATACCGCCCCTTGGTCAGTGCCCCTCGGCATTGGAGACCGAAGCACCCCATGCTTCGGTCTCTTGCGTTACTTTTGGACGGACTAGGGGCGGCATAAATACATACTTGTTACATGCATAGTGTCCTTTCAAAATAAACTTCCGTTTTCACAGGAAGTTAGGTTTAGGCAACAAAACCACTTAGTTAAGTGCTGAGACAGAGAAAGGTCTCGAACAAAATTAATTTTCTCCTGATTTGTCCGTCTGAAAATTGCCATTTTAGTATAGAATGTTCAGAAGATATGAGGCTTGTGAAAAATGCTAGTCCCCTAAAGGAAGTGGCAACAATTTTCATGTTGTTTATTCGCCACGCTCCCGGTGTGTAAAAGCCTTTACTCTCGGCAAGAAAGCAAATAAACCTATTTTTCTATTCTCAACTCTACACACTAAAAAATACTGGGTCAATTTTAACCCAATTTGAGTCAATCGTGGTACCCAGTACTGGGTCAAACTAGCACCGACCCAGTACACTTTACCCAGTACCAATGGGTATAAAAAACACTGGGTCAAGAATAATCCCCAAACACTGTTTTTTTTTTACCCAGTGTTAGTGTTATATGTTATTATTCACATTGGGTTAATAGGCCATACCAATGTGGTTACGTTGACCCAGTAACAAAGTCATATAAATATGAACAATAAAAGTTTTAGCTAAGAAAATCAGTTTCAGATGTACTGTTAAATTATAAGCTAACATTGGGACCGATGGAGTTTACACACACAATGAGCATCAATATGGATTCATGAAGTTTAACCAGACCATAAATAGAAGGAAAGACATGCAACACTTACACAACAGCCAAGTAAGTCAGGCTCTAGCTACATAGAGTAGGCTGTACGGCTAAAATTACAAACACAACCCCTAAACAACTATACAAAGAGCTGTTATACACATTGAACTAAATGCAATCTGATACCAAAATAAATGGGATCCATTGATTTATTCCTGTTTCTTTTACTGAGGATGTATATCTGCCGTACCAAAACAGAAGGAGCAAGCCTTTTTAAAGATGGGCCCCCCGAGTCAAGCCACCAGAGACAGACAAGAATCATGGTGCTACGTTATATCAATTCCTCCACAGTGGTTGTTTTTTCTTTTGGAGAGATTGAGTGAATAAAGACATGACATCTCTGCTGACATCTCATTAATTCATAAGCTGTCCCTAGTGGCAGAGGCAAGACAGGAATAATGCCTCAGTTCAGAACTGCGGCAATTTCTCTTGTTAACATTTGTGGTGACAAAGCAGCGCCATGTAATGAGAGTTTGGGGGTGCCATGCTCAACTCATAAAACGGAGGAGAATGCCTGCTGAAAGAGTGTGCGCTCCTTCAAAGAATCAGTTAAATGGTGAAGCCTTTGGACTATTGACAGCCTACTTAATTCTGTCACTAGAGCTGTTTCATTGAGCTCCAAGACTTGAAGTGGTCTAATGGATTTGACTCGCAGCAGATGCCTGAAAGTGGAGTGCCAACATCAACAAGCTTTCTCCTGAGAGGAGAGTGAGAAAGAAAGAAAGAGTCTCGTCTCTCCTCCTCTCTGTTCTCCTCCTATGGTGAGAGCTCCCACAGACAGCGGGGAGTGGAACTTGTGGCATTTACCGATCAGCAGAAGCTTCCAGGAAGGCTGCAGGGAGGATAATGAGGCTTCCTGGGAAGCCTGGGATCAAGGTGAATGTAGGCCACGACAGGAGGCTGCTCCACTGGTCAGGACCCACTGTGGGACAAAAACTCTCCACTAAACCGAGACCTGTACAGACCCAGAGAGGGCCCACTCCCTTTTCAGCCAGCTACTTTGAACAACGAAGGTGTTATTCTTTTCTTTTTATAGCCGGAATATCACACACGCACGTCTCAGAGGGCTTCGGGGGCAGCATCAGCAGTTCACAAACCAGCCCAGGAAGACAAAGAACAATTTCCCTCTAAAATAAACTCAGCATGTGTGACAATGTGAGAAAGTCAAAGAGAAAAGGTGGGAATTGGCATGTGAACAAAACATAAGAAAACTTGTAACAATTAATAGATATACTACAAGTACAACGGTAAGATTATATATATATACACAACTGATATGATCTGCCTTTGTGCAATGAAGTTTCTAATCTCCTTAAACCTGCATTAACTGATTTTATTTTTGTTGCCAACATGGAGGCAGCGGAAATAAGGCATAAACGCATTAATGACAAATTAGCACCTTTTAAGTTAATATGGTATATGTGTTAGCAAACAGTTGCCTATTGACACATCCCGTAGATATTGAGCAACTAGGGCTGGACACCAATATTCAACTATTTAGCTATTTGTTCGTTGGGTAGGTATTCAGTTTTCAATTTTGGTATTTGGATATTCGTTGCTATTTTGTTTTTTTTAACCACTCTTTTCTTTTAATCCCTCTGGATTACTAACATGCATCAAACACACCAAACCTTTTTGAAAATGCTTTTTATTCAATAAGAAATAACAATACAAACAACAATACTGTAGAATAACAGGATCCTTCAAAATATATGCCTTTAAAGGGACAGTATGTACGTTTTTACACATATAAACATTTTTGAATAGTTTTTTATTGCCAATGTGTGAACAGGTTGTAACCTAACTTAAAAAATGAGACCTTCCTCAAATTTCTGGGTTTCCTCTATCAGCCTGTAGACTGCTTTTAATGGGAAGAACCCGGCCCGTTTTTTCGGAGAAAACCCAACAAATGTGAAGTCAAATGTGAAGTCATGCGCGCTCACGAGTGCCTTTATTTTCAGCTCCGCTACAGGGCTTACAGTGTGCAACCATAGCTAACGATCGGTTAGAAATGGAGTCCCATAATGCCAACAAACGACCAGCCCCACCACAACTCAGACTCCATGGCCGTTAAGTCGTTGACTTAACGGCCATGGATGTCACTGTTAACAAGCAATTTCTGATTCTTACAGCCAGCTGTTTACTTAAAGACACCTAAAGACACACGTCACAGCGCTATGCCGTCTATCTCAGCCGAGAACGGACAAATGTCTGGCTGAGTCCTCCCCAAGTCATGTCATGGAAACGAGCCGAGCCAGAGCCAGAGCTACCGTTGCTTATGTTGGAGCGCAACCCATGCGTGGCTCGGGCTGAAAGGGCTGAGTCGAAACCTCCACAGACTGCACTATGCACGGGCTTGCAGCTAGTGAAGTAGTACACAACAAACACCAGATATTTAACCAGGAGACCCGTGTTCCAGACCGTCGTTGGCCAGGGTTATGTTTTGTAAGTTATGTTAGTGACGTTTGCCACGTGACGTTTGCGTGGCGTAAAAATGATACAAAAAAGGCTAAAATGCATTCTCACGACACACAGAATGTCTTGTGTAACGTTGTGGTATTTATACGCCTTCCCATGAGACCGGGTTGCAAGATCCATTCTGGTTCATTTCCAGAGCTATGACACCGAAGACAAAATACTCAAAACAGCCTGGGCAAAGAAGACCACTTGTGACGGGGAAACGGTCCTACCGAGGTGAATAATAAAGTCAAAGAGTACAAAAACGGAAAATTGTCAAGCCTAATCATACAGCGCTTCGATGGCCTAACACAAAAGCACAATAGCCTAACAACCATACGCACTGTATTTGAACTCGGTAAACTCTGTGCTTCTCTATAGCCCAAATTCATAAATGAATTAAAAGTGCAGAAGAGAAATGAATCAATCAAAGGCATCAGAATACAAGAGGGTTGCATTTCAATTTAAAAGTGGTTCAATTTGGAGCACATTTAAGATCATCGGGAAGTTGGTTCCATCTGTGTGCAGCATTATAGCTACACAGCTTTACTGTGGTTGGTCTGCCTGCCATCATCATTATTTTATCCTTGTTAGAGCATTTATTTATTGGTTTGATTAAACTTTACACATCATACTATTTATATCAAGCTGAGTGTGTGTTTTTTTTTCTCATTAGCACGATTGCTGCAAGGGGAGGGGGTGGCGGGGTGCTTCCTCCTTCATTTAATAACCCGCAAGCAAACTCTCTGAATGAGAAATAAACAGTTCTTTGAGATATCAGTATCTACAGTATGTGAGCTTGTCTTCATCCCAAACCAGTCTGGACAGCCCTGACAATTCAGGCCCTTCTTTGAGATGCGGAAACCTTTTGAAGTATGCGTTTGATCTGAAACCCTGCTGAGTTATAACCCCACTCTCCACAGACGGATGCTCTTGCCTGTGGTTCTGGGGGCTCTCGGGTGTTTCCTGTCTCTGTTTGTGATGAGCTTCTCCCAGGTGATTCCAGGTTTCCTCCCGGTCGCTGGACCTCTCTGTCGTAACTGTGTTTTACATGAATCCGTGATTCTTTTCCACTTGATTAAGTCATTTTAAAATGTGTTTTAGCTAGGTTTATGTGTTCAACAATCACAAAACAATCATACATGAACGGTTGTGCAAAGTTTCAGTTCAAGCAAACAGAAAAGAAAAGCAACCATGACTGCAGCACACATGCCCGCCGCCATCACAGCACCGACTCTGTATGAAATCCCGGCACGCCACTTCCGTTCTGCTTTGATTTATTAATGTGCCTAGCCGTAACCTGCTGCCACTTACCCCTTGCTGAATCCTCAATGAAATATGTATGACTGACGCATGACAACAGGATGTGAAAGAGGGAGCTAGAGGAACACTGAGGAAGGTGAAAGGGAGGAGTCATCATCGCCAGGAGGCCTGATCTCATTTAAAAGGTCATCTCGGGTGAACTCCCCCGCGGAAATCAGGATCTGTGAGGCAGACTGGGAAAATTATTTTCAAATAAAAATAAAAGAATAAATGAATACTTTACTTAAAATTAAAAAAAAAAGAAATAATAGAAAATAAATATTTTAATGAAGGTAAAATGATTGCTAATAAAACAACAAGTACAAAAAAATGAATCAATTAAAAATGTTGAGGGGACTCGCCAAACAATTCTTCATAACACAGTAATGTATGTACACTTTTTTGTTGGGCAATGTCTTAAAGAAATTATGGATAAATTCAATTCTATGAAAAAGCCATTTATACTAAGGGAAGACTTAAAACGTACTCATTAAAAGTATAATATTAACAATAAAACACAATGTATTGTTGCAAGTTATTGTTGCATTCAAATTCAGTTGTAATGGCTTTACTTCGAAAAGGTCCTGACACACCAAGCAGATGGTCGGCCGTCGGACAGTTTGAGGCCGTCAGTGAGCTTCTGTCCGCCTAGTTTTTTGGTGTTTCTCACACCATCGGCTCTAGTCTGCCCCTGTCGGAGGTTTTTTGGCTGATTCAGCATATTGATTTGGGGGCAGAGCTCATTGGTGAGAGAAATCACTCTGATTTCTGCCAACCAGTAAAGTCAAGAGGACACACACAGAAGGCTCTTCTCATTATTCATCTTCGTCTCATCTGATCGTTCCAACACACGGATATCTTCACAGTGACATGAACATCTGGAATGAAGCTAAGTGGTGAGTGAGAGTGGTGTGAAAATGGTTGGCATACGCTGCTTTGTTTCATGTACGTATCATAACAACGGCTTGTATATCCACCGTCTTCGGTCTTCCTGTTTCCCTTTTTGAATAATAAATACAGACTACTGCCACCTGCTGGTGAGGAGAGTTATCTCCTCTCACACAGGCACAGAACGTACGTTCTAACTGACTGTCGGCTGCAGTCTCTGCGGAGTGATCGAGTGCAACTTTTTGGCCAAGACAAAGGCGGCACGAGGCGACGCAACCGGCGGCATTCGTCGCCACTAGTTGTTGTCATGTCTGGTTGGTGAATCTGGACCTTAATTATAACAGAATGACCAATTTTATTGAAAACTAGAAAAGTGCAGTCAGTAGAGTGCAGATCTCCGCCGGGTGTGTCTCCCTCTCTCCTCCCAAACAAAGAAGAGTTGAATCTCAGTCAGTTGTCCCTTCCGACTCTCTTACAGTGAAGATGGCGGCGAAGATAACAAAAACTGGCATTTATACATCTTGTATTGTGCTTAACTTTAAGTAGATTGTAACATATTGGGTATGGAATTTATCTGCAGATGCTTCGGTTCAAAATGAGACCAAACTTTTCTACAGATGTCAGTTTTTGTAGTATGTAGTAGTATGCCAGATTAGATGCGGACAGACAGATACAAACACACACGGCCGAACACATGATCACCTGGTGAAGATGATAAAATCCTGTATATCTGTCCAAAACCATGTTAATAAGGGACAATCATAAAATAATAGCCTGACTGACTCTGGATATTATTGTTGTTGGTGGTACATTTTGAAATAGTCTTAAAATAGGGCACGATGTCATGTCAATTGTTAAAACTGGGGTTAGAAAGTGAATGAGTGATTCTCTCTGTCGGATGCTGAGGTGCCCAGTAGCAAAGCACTTAACCTCCAACTAGGCAAAGCAATACTAAGAACTCAATATAGTTAGGTGACATTGTTTTATATGAAATCATTTTACTTATATGAATTTGAAGTAATAAAAGGAGACAGGCTGTATTATAGCAGTAATACTATCAAAGAGTGAAATATAGAATTGACTGCCTGATGGAGAAATCTTCCTGTACCACAGTTTTATTTGTCAAGGACAAAACGTTTCCTTTACATCATTATAAAATATCATTCTATTACTTTTTATTCTAATATTTTCAGAAAAGTTTGTAATATTTTTGGCATTTTGTTTTAAAAACGCCATGAGGATGTGCTACTGCCTCTATGAAGAATAATATTTTTGCGTACGAATTAATGTGATACCATCAAAACGACACCTCATCAAATAGTAAATAAGTTACTTCAGGGACAATTTGGCAGAAAATATCCATTTTTGAGACATTTATTTTCTTGTGCTCATTCACAAAGTTAAACTATCCAATCAGCCTTGTGTTTCACAAAATGTAAAACAGTATTCAGCTGAAAAATAGCATGCGTGTCTGAGTAAAAGGTGGATCTCGACTCATTAAGCAGGAACTTCAGTAAATAAGACACACTTTTTTAAAAGGGTTTATACGTTGACTAAATAATCTCCTGTAAATGATGGCTTTGTCAATGGTTAATACATCATTTGATATACTCTTATTTATTGGCCATTAATAGTAACAACTTTGAATTGCCAGGTGGGGAAAAATCAGTCACAAGCCGTCAAGTCTGCAGTTATAAATGTAGTCATTAATACATGCACATTAACAAATGCTCATTAATAATAGGTCATGAGTGTCTAATTTTCTAATTAGTAACCAAGTCTGCAGTTTTACCAAGTAATTAATAAAGCACTTTTTACAATAATCCCTCAAATCTGCAGTCATAATGTTAATAAATTGCTATAAAATAACAAATAATAAATCAATATTTTCTGTAGTGTAAGTGGTTGAGGTTTTTTCCTGATGAATTTAAGAGTTGGGGAAAGGATAAAACCAAGTATTTCTTTTAAAATAAATCTGTGTTCATTGGTGACAGTCGATGGGTAGTTCGCTCACTGCCAATCAAATCTCATCAAACTAGTTCTGACTAGCAGATTAACTTATTTTTTTGAGTGTAAACACAGGGGGCGTGACGAATAAACGACATAAAAAGGCAAAATCCTGGCCAGCAAATATTATGTCTCATGGCTTTTATTGTGAAAGGGAAGAACAGAAGGAGTGGATCTGGTCTGCACTGCCTTTGTCAAAGTTGAAAGAAGTAATACAATATGTCGTCTTGGTTTGGACTACAGAGTTGTTTCATAAATATAAAGTGCTGCAGGAATGAGTCCTAAAACCCAGAAATGAGTTAGCACTTTAGCACTTCTGGTTCCCTCGTCAGGAAGTCAATGGGTATTTAGTTAGATACCTGAGATAAGGTCTGTTACCAAAACAAACAGAAGAGATTTTAACGTTTTGTTCTACAACATAAAATACATCAATAAATATCCCTCTCTTGAATTTTGAAGCCTTTATGTGTCATAAAAAAGGTGGTTGCTAACAAGTGGCTAAATGAGACTACTAAACGTCATCACGCCGACTCGTCCTCCTTTACAGCTTCGTTGTGTACTTCTGGCGATTGCATTTACACTTCAAAAATCATAAAAGTGGTGTTCATTTGTGAAGATTATCTTGCTGAGCAAAATTTCTAAGTGTCGTAAACATGTGTTTGCCACAGAGCTTATCTTCTGCAATAATCCAAAACCCATTGGAACAATCCCGTTGGCTTTTTGTCGAGGGAACCAGGGTGATGCTAACTTCCTGGCTGACCTACAAAAATACGTCATCCCTGGAGCTTTGCATAGAGGCAACTCAACCCGTTCCACACAATGTGATTGGTTGATGCCTTCAAAGCTAAGAAAAATCAACCTTGTTCCGAAAAAACTGTATGCCACTTTTTTGCAGAGTAATATTTGCATTCTGTGTAAAAGTACTCATGTCAAAAACAACAGTTATAATAAATATATTCAAAAAGATGGATTCAGGAGTTACTGCAGTGTGTTAGACTTGAGAGGATTAGGTTCTCCCTGAGAGGTTCCCTAAAGACCTTCTATGATACCTGGCAACCCTTTTTAGAGCATATTGACACCCTGACTATCACTGAAGAAATCAGCAACAAGTCACTGAGATGAACGCATCGGGGCTTTGCTGACGATTGTCGGGAGCCCACAATCTGCTTGGTTCTCGTGTAGTGGGTACCTCGCATTAGAATGAGCCATTTATATCCACATATGGAGCGCATCCTCCTCACGGAGCCAACTACCATGTTCTACAGTAGCCCAGAAGGGACAAGCTCTAGATGGGGCCATTTCCGTTTTTGTGTTTCCATGTTTTCACGTTTTCGCGCCAGCCACCGTAGTTCTCCTACACGCTTGGCACACTGGAGAAGTTTCAGTTGATCGCAATCTGCAACCTCACCGCTAGATGCTGCCAGATCCTACACACTGCACCTTTAAACTCCCAATAAATAACACCTAAAGATGATTATCTTCTGTTCATTTAGTCATGAATATGAATTATTAGAATGTTATAGAAAACACTTAAGATTTGAAGCCATGCTTTCAGTAGCTTTAATAGCTCATGTATTGTATATGGAATTAGTAAGTGATTTATTAACCCATAATGAAGCTATTCTTTTTAAACCATTTATAAAGGGCGGAGGAACAAGGACTTCCATAATTACAAATAGGTGTACAGTTAAAGGAGTCACACTGCTGTTGGTTCCTTCCTCTGCACTGTGTTCTGTACTTTCACACTTAATAAGCCCGTCTCCCTCTATTCTCCCTCCAGCCTCCTCTCTCATATTCACTCCTCCTTCATCATCTTTATTTCTCTCACTGTGAACCCAACTGAGCAGACGTATATGCTTTTTATTTATTTTGCCCTCTCGCATGCTCAGCCTCCCACATTCCCCACAAATTCTTCTCACTCTTTCTCTCTCATGTTCCCCCCCTCACTGCCTTCTTCTTCTTCTCTTTCTCCCTGTCTCTAGGGAGCCAGTTACAGCCTATATCTCACAGAAACGGGCCATCCACCAGAGGAGGCCAATGATTTCCATAACGGGGAGGCAGGGGCGGGGGGGGGGGGGGGGGC
>CAKAOI010052391.1:259837-280263 GCA_916701655.1 Sebastiscus albofasciatus
CGGGCGCGGCTCATAGTGGTCTGCTGCATTGAGAAAACCTACAAGAGAAAGAAAAGGGTGTGGATGAGAAGATCATAGAGGGAATACAAAGTACACAGGTGACGGGAGGAAGAAAATGAGCTACCTGGAGACGAGCAGGTCAAAAGGTTTGAATCAACCATTTGGGCCAAATATAGGTCCTGGACTTTTCTTTTACAGTTCCCCCCCAGAGGGGCGAATGAAGTGTAGGGTGAACTGCAAATGGGATGATGTAACCTCCCAGCGGAGGGGAGGGGGCTAAGTATAGGAAGTGATCACATACTTAAGGTCAACACTACAAAGTGTCCTTGGATGAGTTTGCAGCCCGATGGAGATTAACACCGCGGCTCTCCCTCGAGCTTTGAGGACTGCAATGGTCCTGTGATCGGGGGCCCTGAGGAGGGACAGAGATACTGTGTCACAGAGGGAGAGGGTGGACGAGAGATCTGCAAATAAAGTAGATAGAGAGCGATAGAGGAGGTGAACAGGAAAGAGGCTGGAAAGGGATGAGAAGATGTGAAAGAGAGGGACAGATCAAATGGAGCAAAGTGAGGCAGACAAAAGACGGAGGGAGAGAAAGTAACAAGAGAAGGGGGAGGTTATGAGAGGCAGGCGCAGCAGGACGGGGCTGACGGCAGTGAAACCGAGTCCATGCTGCCACTGGGTACACATACATATTCCATCTCTGAAGCTGCCTTTCTTCGGAAACACCGATACCCCCCCTCCTCTTCAATCTAGTTCTCTCCCTCCCTCCCTCCCTTCCTTCCATCGCAGCCTCTCTCCTCCTCCATCCCTCTCTCTCTCTGTGCCGGAGCACCGCAATAGCAGTATGAATAATTGAACGAGCCTGAATCGGGAGAATTTGTGTTGCGGTTGTGTCTGCTGGTGCAGCAGACGGGTGGGCATTCATGACAAAAACAAAACAAAACCCACACAAACACAATCCCTGACTTTCCTGTTTGCTTCAGTATAAATGGGAGAACACACTCAGACACACTATGTAATGCACACGGCTAGAGTAAGTAGCCTGTGTTGCCGTCTCACTGTGGGGATTTAAGTACAGGAGAATATTCAGCTACAGATGTAACTGGAGCCTTTCTCAGCCTTGTACTGTATGACATTGAACTGATGTTCAGAGCCACAGTCTGAGAGGAAGAGAGAACAGGCAATGTTTGATATGAATATTCCTCGGCACATTTCCACTGGAGGGGAATCCGTGCAGGATCGGATCAATCTGTTTTTTTTCTCGGGTGGAGAAAAGAAAAAGTAGAGGACAAAAGTTAGAAATGTACTGAAGGAGATATGTATGTGTGTTTTGTATGTGAGAGGAAAGAAGAGACAGGAGTGCTGCAGTGTGTGTGTGTGTGTGTGTGTGTGTGTGTGTGTGTGAGGGAGGGACAGAGAGCTGCAGTGGATGTGTATGGTGTGTGTGTGTATGTGTGTGTGTGTGTGTGTGTGCGTGCGTGCGTGCCTGTGTGTGTGTGTGTGTGTGTGTGTGTGTGTGTGTGGACAGAGTACTTGCTTAAGTGCCTGTGAGATGTGGAACAGAAGGGAACCGTGTCTGTGTATATATGAAAGCGCAGGAGGGTGTATCCACTGGGTGTTGTCAGGTCGGGCCAGAGCTACAGTTACAGTACAGCATATGTGTGTGTGTGTGTGTGTGAGTGTGTGTGCGTGTGTGTGTGTGTGTGTGTGTGTGTGTGTAAATGTGTGTATATATGCTCCATTTCCAGCTTAATTGGCCCAAATCTGCCATTCTGTGAGGCCCGGTTCCTCGCCCCTCCATGTGGCCCCGAGAGAGACGAAACATAAGTGACATATTAATCTAGCACTCTCTCACACACACCTGCCAGCGGGCCATGCCTCCATCTGGGAACAAAGCCAACGGACGTGCAAAGTAATTAGTTCAACTGTGAATTGTTTGATCCATATTCATAAGCATATAAACACTCACATACACACTCCTTGATGACAGAACATTTGACCTGCATACATTTGAACGCTGCTGCTTGACTGTATGAATTTTATCCGATGAAGTAGCGAGGATCGGCACTTTATTAAGAGTGAGTACAAGTGATTGACTGTGTGCAGGATTCTTTCTTCACGGTCACAGTTTTGATCACAGCTTCACACCTGTCAACGAGAAAAGTGCACTCAGTAGAGTGCAGATCTCGGCCAAGTGTGTCTCCCCAACCTGGTCTCACAGGAAGGTGTATAAATACCACGATATTACACGGACATTCTGTGAGTCATGAGTACACGTTTTAGAGTTTTCGTGTCATTTGTACGCCACGCAAACGTCCGCAGTTTACGTCTCGCTTTTTCTACTACATCATTAACTCTTACCATAGCATTTGTGCATAGTTACATCTGTAGCATAGTATTTACATTGCAGTCAGTACAGGATACATGGCGTACAAAAGACACACGGAAATCAAGAATGGCGAATTATTGTACACTAAATGCCTTGCATATTATCGTGGAATTTATACACCTTTTCGTGCAAGCGGGTTGGTCTCCCTCTCCCTTTCCAAATCAAGTCAAGTCAATTATATTTGTATAGCCCAAAATCACAAATTACAAATTTGTCTCAGGATGGGCTTTACAATCTGTACAGGATATGACACCCTCTGTCCTTTACAGTGCAACCCTCTCATCGGATAAAGAAAAACTCCCCACCAAAAATCCCTTTTAACAGGGAGAAAAAATGGAAGAAACCTCAGGAAGATCAACAGAGGAGGGATCTCCCTTCCAGGATGGACAGATGTGCAATAGATGTTGTGTGTACAGAGTAACAACATAATGAAAATACAACATAGACAATCCATATGACAAAAAATAATACATGTAATGTGAACATATGTTAGAAGGTGGATCCAGGAGGATGTCAAGCAGCTTCCCGGCGCCGCCAAACACATAGAGCCAGAGCAACACGACCTCCTCTCCACGCCAAACATATAGAGCTAGAGCAACACGACCTCCTTCTCCACGCCAAACAGATAGAGCCAGAGCAACGCAACCTCCTCTCCACGCCAAACAGATAGAGCCAAAGCAACACGTCCTCCTCTCCATGCCAAACAGATAGAGCTAAAGCAACACAACCTCCTCTCCACATCAAACAGATAGAGCCAGAGCAACACGACCTCCTCTCCAAGCGAGATAGGTAGAGCCAGAGCAACACGACCACCTCTCCACGCCAAACAGATAGAGCCAGAGCAACACAACCTCCTCTCCAAGCGAGATAGGTAGAGCCAGAGTAACACAACCTCCTATCCATGCCAGATAGATAGAGCCAGAGCAACACGACCTCCTCTCGACGCCGGATAGATAGAGTCAGAGCAACGCGACCACCTCTCCACGCCAAATATATAGAGCTAGAGCCAGAGCAACACAACCTCCTCTCCACCATGGGACCTTGAGAGAGGACCAGATCTTTGTTCAATTCACAGTTAATCGGTAATGTAAACGTATGTTACCCATGCCAATAAGCCCCCTTGGCCTGAAGTAAGTTGTTAGAGAGGCTAAATCTCCTCTAGGACGGAGGTTCAGGTCCGTCATGTGAAATGAGGCACCACCAGCCGGAGAAGCAGAGAGACGTCACAGAACGGCTGATGGTCCAGCACAGAGAAGCACAGAGAAGAAGAGAGAGAGCCTAACTTTTCATCACACATCGTGAATTAATCTGCAGATACTCCGGTTCAAAATGACACCAAACTTTTCTACGGATGTCAGTTTTGGAGCCACGCCAAAGGTCAGAATGTGGCCTGCAACAGACTAAGTAAGGCTTGTTCTTAGCCTAGCTGATTGCTGGAAATACTTTTTGCTACCGAAGTAATTATTGACTTGCAGACCCTACTGGCCGGTTAAGAGGAGTGAGGGGTCAGCAATGACGGTATAAAACAGTCAATAAAAAATGTTTTTAAAAAACTGTGAATCACCGCAACCACGAGAGGTCCATGAGCATACACTCATTAAGCGTTTGTACTGGGAAGTTGATTTACCTAAAAAAAATGATCTTCTGATTTTCAGACGTCTCTTTATACATATATGGACACAGACTCATTGGCATTTTCAGTCCAAAATGGCAGCAGCGCTGTTGTCAAAAAAGCACTGGAGTTTCTCTGCTTCTATACTCTTTGATAATGGTCTGGTCTATAACGGTCTTAGAATAAGAGTTGTCAAAATCCATGCAGCAGAGAGCACGATATGCTGCTTTATCCTGACCTTCAACAATCCCCGGTTCTACATTTTGCCTTCTCTTATTTAGACCCTCCCTACCTATTAAAACTGTCATGCACACAATTTGTAAGGCAGTTCTTCTGTTATAAATTTGTTGCTGAGCTACCCTGATGACATCATCAGGTTATTTTCTCAGAAGTGTACCTCTAAATCCACTTCAGGCATCTAAACAGAACAGAAGGTGCTGCATTAAAGTGTACAGCAACACCACGACTGCAGATGTAACTCTAAATCAGACATCTGTTGTATTTAAATGGTAATGCAAAGCCGACAATTAGGAAAATGAAAGCAAAAGCTCTGCCGCTAAATGAGCTTTGCTAAAATACTGGCTGCATACTAGCAAGCTTAATCAGAATAGCAGAGCCAAGAGAGCTAGCTAGCCCACCAGCGTGGTAATAATGCTAACGAATGCCCTCATGGTCATAACAAGCACATTACTGATTACTCATTAGTAGTGAGGACTGTTTGGTGATTCATCTCCCTGCATAAAGCCTCACTGGCAAGGATATTGTTTTGAGTGTTGCTACTGCAGCAAAAACATTACATAATATAACATATAAATAAATTGGAATTACATAAGCAAGCACAGAGAGGCAGCAACTTTTTCTTGGATCAGCGGCTGGGGACTGAGAGCTGGCGGATGATGGAGGGAAACAGACAGAACGAAGGGAATCAAAGCGATGATTCAGCAGCTGAGTGAAAGCCAAACAGAAGGCATGTGGCTGTGAAGCTCACGATGACAAGACAGAGAGAGAGGAGACTTCAAACGCTACCAGGAGGAGAGGAACCCGGGTTCTCCTCGGATCCATAAGCTTCATGCTGAGAGACGGATAGAACATGAGGAGAGAAAATAAAGAGGAACGCAAAGATATGGAAGTGGAAGGAAAAAAGTGATGTTAAAGTCAATCCATACTGATGTCTTGCTAATGTTGTGTGTTCACCTGTGCATGCTATACAACAACATTGTTGAATGGATGGCAAGTTGATTTAGGCTGAGAGGGGTGTCACGAGACAATCAATGTGACAACCTTGTGATGGAGAAAGAAATAGTTACAGGCTTTTACCAAAGAAAGTATGTCGCTAAGAAGTGAAAGTCAATCGTTCGTTCCATTGCAACGTCAGCCCCCAGCAGCAGAGCTACACTTCCGCTATTTTGGACTGAAAGCGACTACAAGATGCCAGTAAAACGTCCAACATAAAAGAAAATTGTTTCTACCAAAATTTCCAACACATTCTCACTCCTAACTTTTCACCAACTTGGTCAGCGCCCCTCGGCATCGGAGGCCGACGTACGGGGTTCCCCTCTTGCTTTACTTTTGGACGGACCAGGGACGGTATGTCAATATAGGCTCGTTACATGCATAATAATAATAATAATAATATAATAATAATAATAATAATAATAATAATGGATTTGGACTTGGATTAATATAGCGCCTTTCAAGAAACCCAAGGACGCTTTAACATAGACATAAATAGACACAACAAATGGAACATAGCAGTAGCTAGAGACCATAGGCCTTGTTGAAGAGGTGGGTTTTAAGGAGTCTTTTGAAGCTGTCCAGAGATGGGGACTTGATCGGGAGCCAGTGGAGGTGGATGAGGGTGGGGGTGATGTGTTGCCAAGGCTTGGTGCGGGTGAGAACCCTGGCAGCTGAGTTCTGCACATACTGGAGCCTGTCCAGGGCTTTGCAGGGAACCCCGGACAGAACTCCATTGCAGTACTCCAAACGGGAGGTGACGAAGGCGTGGATGAGGGTTTCTGCCACGGAGTCAGAGAGTGATTGCCAGAGTCGAGAGATGTTTCTTAGGTGGAAGAAACGATTTGGTGATGAACTTGATGTGAGACTGGAATGAAAGAGTCGGGTCCAGGATGACAACCAGGTTGCATAGTGTCCTTTCGAAATAAACTTCTGTTTTCACAGGAAGTTAGGTGTAGGCAACACAACCACTCAGTAAGGGTTAGGAAACGGTCACAGTTGACATTAACTTCACTGACTAACTTCTTACGTGACTTGTGACTCACGGGACTGACGATACCGACGAGTCACGTGACTAAAGACTGATGTAACAAAATAAGTCAACGGAACACCGGTCTCCTGGCTGAAAGTCCAGTTGACCCATCCCCCACACCACACCCCTTCCACCCGCCCTGAACGGACTCGCTCGCTATTAATACCACGTCACTTGTTGCAATGGTTGAATAACACTGCGGGTGGTTTACTTTGGAGTTAGTTGAAAGCCGTCACATACTGTTGCTAAAGGGTGCCTCCGTTGGTCGGTTTTTGATGCCTGATACAGTGTATTCCTCTATGCCAGCTCCACTGTTCAAAAACTATTAAAAACACATCAGTGAGTCACACCATCGCACTGGGTGACATGTTCCTTCATTATGACAAACATGGGCACTAGTTTGAGTCAATGCCACACACACCGTCCTGCTGCTGTAAACACTCACTAGAGCACCAAATGTATATTAATACACATCTGAAAATAGTCCACAAAAAGCACTATTAACTCCTGTTTGTTGGCACTAAGAAAACTTAAGAATAGCGGCAGACTTATCCTTTAATTTAATGGGAGTGGTAGTGGCATGTTACTTTGGTATGCCTGCTAGGACATTTGCTATTGCTTGAAATATTTATGATGTGGACGGACATGTGCGATGACTATGAGGACCCCACTGATCCTTCAGAAGGACTTGAGAGACCTCTGAGTCATGGCAGTCATATTAGACCAGTACATTTTTTTGTCAAGTACGGTAGGTGTATCTGCTCATTATAACAGTAACATAAACGGCATCAGTACAGAGGGGTCCTGCAGATCACATGAACCCTCCCAGCCACAATGACTCTGGTTGCTCTTGATCGGCACATTAATATATCATGGTGAATGGAAGGGTTTTTTAAATGTAAAAGGTTTAAAGGAGTATAATATTAATGTTCCATTGCAACTTTGCCAAAAACAACTATCAGCTCCTTATGCACAGCAATGTATTGTAACAGGGATGAATGATCCCTGGCAGTTTCGCAAAAATGAGTTCAAGATATCTTTAACTGCGGCGAATGCATGGATTTCAGATTAAAATCAAAGGGACTGAAATCCTAAAAATGAGCAAAAACATCCAGTCATGTTGCAATGGTCCTTTTAAGGGAAAAAGAAGTGTTTTGATGCTCTACAACACAATATGACCTCATGAACCAGAGACAGCTATATGTGGGGTAAAGGCCAGCCCATCCCCTGTTGGTTTCTCCCAGACCCCCTCACCAATTACTGCACTGATGTCCCAAAGAAAGACAACTTGAGCCCTATGCACACTGCAGAATCCCTTGCCTCCCTCTAACCACACAGGTAGCTCAGAGATTCATTAAAAATCCTTCTTCTGGTCTTCTCTCGTGTGCACGTCTCCCCGAAGGGACTTCTGAGAATCTCCTCTCCTCCGCGTTCCACTTAACTGGGCCTAAAACTGACCTTGACATTGATGAACTAGCAATGGAGTCACCTTATGAAGGTACACTCCACCATTCAACACACATTCTGTCATGTACCGTCTTGGCAGTGACATTATTATTTTTTCTTCTTTTCTTCTTGTGATCACCAAGAAAGAGAAACAGTATTGAAAAGTAATACAAATAAGAAACCCCAAAAAAATAAATCAAAAGACAGTTCAAGCATCAAACTTGGCCAAAAATATTACATTATAGAATTCATGATAGGGCTTTTCACAGTAGGACGCAGGAAAAACACAGGTGTATTAATAATTTAAACACAACTGAGCCACTGTTTATGTGATTAGTTACATCTGTGATTTTCCTAGAACAAGTCCAAATGTCTGCTGTGACAATGTTCTGTTGAACCAGGGATTACTTTGAGATCGTCCACATGAGAAAAGCAACAGCAATTGTTGCCTAAAATGACCTTTGTATATGTTTACCTGACAAGGATCTCCAGCAGCTGTGTGAAGTATGACATTGTCTGTCTGGAACAAAGGTGCAACTTGTAGGCTACACCATATAGGTCTTTGTTTGTAACCATGACCGCAATAGTTTTCTAACCATAAACAAGTTTTTTTTTTTTTTTAAATCAGCTGCTAGATGGCGCTGCGTTGGCGCTGCCAGCATTTTGGACTGAAAACTCCAATGAATCTGTGGCCATGGATGCATAGCGAGATGTCTGTAAATCAGAGGATAATTTTTTTTTAGGTAAATCAACTTCCCAGTAGGAACACTCTAATAGCCCTCAGTTAAATCATGATGTCCTAAAAGTAGTAAAATGAACTAACAGCTGAATCCAGAGTTATTTTCCTCTGCATAATGAACGGTCATCATGCCCACGGGACTGCACCGCCCTGCACGCTCATATGACATATCCGGTTCTGCCAGCTTCCTGCTAGCTGTAAGTGGCTGTAATAATGGACATATTAGCTGCACTTTCCTTATCTTCTAATACACCCATGGGCTGTATGCTGTAAGCCTGTACCGTGGTGGATGTGTTAACATCTCTGTCCCCAAACAACCGGCTATCGGCCAGTAGCTAGTAGTGCTAGAATTGAATAATGTGTATGTAAATGTAAAGTGAATAATTATAATAGTATGTATATTTATGATATTTTATTATTCAACACAGGCCATTTCGGTAGAGACATTAAATATGACAATAGAAAGAAACAATAGACAATCATTTTGTTTTATTTTTTAACAGAACTTTGTTGGTGGATGTTTTATTGGCATCTGGTAGTTGCATTCGGTCCAAAATGGCGGAAGCGTAGCTCTGCTGCTGGGTGCTGATATTGCAATGGAACGACCAATTGGCTTTCACTTTTTGACCGCTCTCACAGCAGACAGTGGTTTTCAGTAAAAAAGCCCATGGTAGCGTACCTTTCCAGCACCAAACAGCAGACAGACCAGGTCGGCGACAAGCTAATGAACATATTATTGCAGTTAAGGAGCCATATTTCAGGGATTGGAAACAGAACTAAAACAGGAGTGAATGTTGGACTTACATTATTCAGAAGACCAGAAACACGACTCCAAAGAAATGCTAATGCTACTCTGTATCTGCTGGATGTCCAAATAAGCAACTGTCTGATGACAAGTTCATCATTTCAACTTAAAAGATGATGATAGATAGATGAATAGAAAATATATCAGTGTCATTTGTCAGTGTCAATGTCACTATTGGAATACTGTGCTGAACCCTGGAATAGGTTCAATGGTGTTCTTGCTTTCTACAATATATGTGCATCGCCAGCCCCGTTCCCAGAGCGTCAAATACAGAGGCTTTGTCACAGCCGTTGGCGTGTGATACCTCTGAACAAGGCATCCTTTAGCACCAGTATGAGACTTACCGGGCGTTCCATTAATTACAATGTAAACCCATTTGCAGCAACAGTAAACGCTCCGAGAAAGTGCTGTGGTGACGTAGTTTAAGAGAAAAGACACTCTAAGGGCGGGTGGGAGGGGAGGTGGATGTGTCCAACAAACACAAGGACACCTGTTCATGTCCTGTGTGTTAAGTTTCACTTTCACATTACAATCAACTGTTTGTTCACAACGTTCAGTTTCATTTACAAACATAGTAGTTTTAAGCCCAACCATGTCGTTTTTTCCTAAACAAAATGGTTTAGTTGCCTAAACCTAAAGTGACGCCAAGGGGCGTGACAAAGTGGCTCTATGTGACGATTTGGGATGAGAATGTGTTGGCATGGCAACTATAGGCAACTAAATATCAGGAAACGGGCAAGTAGAGGACAGAGTCAGGCAGATGTAGATGAAACCCTTCACCAAAACAGAATTCCCTTCAAGCGCTCTTGCACGTTGCCTTGGAGGATTCTCAACTGCTGTCAGCACACACACCAATACACACAAACACACATATTCACCTGTACATGAGCACACGGTGTCCCTAATGCATCAAAGAGTGTTACGTTGAGACAGAAAGGCACATAAGAGAGGAAGTGTATTCTTTCTGTTGATGTTCTCTGAAGCTCTGTATGACGTGATTTGTGTCTTGGACCCTCCATCCAGCTGAAAACCATCACGGGGCCCAGGTATACTGTAGCTGTTCCAGGAGGGAAACACTGACAGACTTACAGTTAATATTTCATGTCTGTGGAGACTTCCAGCTCACCAAGAGTTTGGGACCACATGAAAGACTGTTTGATGGTTAAACCAAGTAGTGAGAAATCAGCTGGAGGAGAATTCTGGGATAAAAGGGACTGAGAGCACTTTGTCTCTTCTTTCTCTTGGAAGTCATTCATGTGAAAGAATCGGAGATCGTTTTGGACCACAGAAAAAGTAAAATATAAATCTGTACCTTGATTCTGTGCAGTCAAGCATCTGTGACAATGTGTCTGCTTACATACTAACGACTAACTGGGTCTCACAGGAAGGCGTATACCACCACATTACACGGACATTCCACGTGTCATGAGTATGCATTTTAGCCTGTGATATGTGTCATTTGTACACAGTAGTTAGGGTAAGGGAAAACGTCATGGTTGGGTTTAAAATAAGTCAGTAAACTAAGTAAAACACGTACGGAAACAACGTATCACAACTACAGAAAATATGTCACAAACATCAATAAAAGACACGTGACAAACATCACAGAACAAACGTCACTAACGCAACTAAACAACAGTCTCAAACATGGGTCTCCTGGTTAAACGTCCGATGTTGGACCCATTGACCTCTCCACCAACCTCCATAAGTGATCTTTCTCGCTTTTTATACTAAGCTATGTCACTAACTCATACCGTAGCATTTATACATGGATGCGTTTACATTGCAGTCAATACAGGATATATGGTGTACAAATGACATGCCAAATCAAGAAAGGCGTACTGCACGCTAAACGCCTTGCACGTTACTTATATGCCTTTTCATACAAACGGGCTGCACCAACATATCAAAGATGCCGTTTATTTGTGTTTTATATAAAACTCATCAAACCAAGCAAAAAACAAGTGAATCCCATATGCTGTACATGATAAAAGGTCTGGATGTTAGTACCATGCTAAACAGAGCTAGAGACGAGGCTCAGACTTGAGTCAGATTTCAGTCTCAAAATTAGAACTTGAGACTTGATTGGGACTTTATAGCTCTGAGACCTGATATGCCTGAAATGTGACAGCAAAAACATCAAGTCTTCTGTTTTGATCTGGCAAAATACCAGAACAAGGCCAACCTGACCTGCATAGCAACAAAGCTTAAATATTAATTTATTAGGTTGACTGTAGTGAAAGGGCTTGGTTTTATATGGAACCATAAACACTGCTTTGAAAGGGAAATGTTCAAATGCTGAATGATAGCCATCATTCAAAGGTTTAAAAGACCTACATGTTCATGTGCAATTTGCTTATTAAGATTTGTGACTTGATGTTGAGGCTTGCTCTGGTAGACTACAGACTTGACTTGAAATTGTAGTGGTTGACTTAACACTTGACTTAAAATGGTCTCAATTGACTTCAGAAATAGTTTAAACCAGTGTTGACTGACTCACGGAATGACTTGAATGTGTGTCAAATTTATTGAGATTTATTTGAGACATAACTTAACCTTGTCTCGATTGACTTGAGACTGGACTTGGACTTTTCTTGAAGGACTTGTGAGAACTGTGTTGGTCAATCTCAGAACCCATCGGCAATCGGTCTGACAATGATTTATCCTCTGGGGGCGACGGACAATATTTCTGGTGTTCCGGTGTAGCCAGCGGACACCCAGATAACAAATATCTGGGTCAAGGCTTCCTCTTCCGTGTGCCGGTCACAGTACACATTCCGATTAGCAACTTGAGATGCAAGAATGGAGTTGGAGTTGAGAGCTAACGTCTACAACGGGATTGTTTCACAAGTAACCAGTTTACAAGTTAATTGTAAGCTAATAAAAAGCTAAATCGTCGTCAGACGATAGCCATTGGGCTCCAAGCTAATTTCGGCTAATGCCAAATACTCTCCACATGACTGTTTCACTTCATTCAACCAAAGGCTGCTCAATCGGTCAATACTACTCGGACTATAAACGGTGGAAACCTAAATGCTTCCGATACCAAAATCTTGTCCCTGTTGCCTACAGATTCTGCATTCATATGCAGATATCTGTTTATAGAGATCATATGTTTGTGGACTTTAGACTTGACTTGAACTTGTGACAATTTACTTGAGACTTGACTTGAGCTTGTCTCGATTGATTTGAGGCTGGACTTGGACTTCCCCAAGAAACGTAAATTTAACTTTGGCGTTATACAGTATATACTATTACTAATCCTTCTGGGTATATTTGTAATGAAGGTTTAGTATCTTCCTGAACACTCTTTAATCTCTGTAAGAAATCTGGAAAAAAAACAGACATTTATGAGGAACAAAATAGAAAAACAAAAGGCAGAAAGAAAGTCAACTGTCAGTGGCACAGGTAGTTTTAGAGTAAACAATACCTAATATTATAAGAGAATAATGATTACAAGGTAGCATTCACCCTAAAATATGTAATTACTGCGTTTGATGCGCATTACCTTGAATATCTCTGTCGTGTTGGTGCTCAGTTGTAGACAGAGACATACAAATATGTTCATGAAGTAGCTAACCAGTGTTAGCTAGCAAGCTGTATATTATAGATATTATTCTATATTCAAAGTTTTTACCTGTTTTCTAGGGGTTATTAGAGGCCATTGTGGGAAATGTAAGAAATCACAGACTGATGCAGAAATATTTGATGAGACGAGTTCATTCACAAAGAAAGTGAATTGCAAGATAGATTCTTTAAGCTCTCCTCCCCCTCCACATTGCCGTCGTGTCTCTTCAAAGAGCTGAAGACATTCCTCATCCGGCTGTTGATGCCTCTGTAAACTCTCGCCGTCTATCTCTGGAGCTCGTTGACTCCAATCAAAAGAAAACTGAACACTTTGCTCATCTCTTTACAGACGGCCGTGGCCCGTGGTTTCGCTCGTCATCCTTTGTTTGGCTTAGCTGCAGATCTGCAGAGAGAAACGTCTCAAGGGCAGCCACGCTTTGGAGCATCTTCTCATTTGTACTGGTCAGAGTTTCAACAGTTCAACAGATTGATTTCTTAAGCATTTTTTTGATTATTGTTCCATGCTTTCACAGACCTTTTTTCCCTCATGATGTGCAGGAATGATACAGAGGGGAGATGTCACTGCTCCCCATTAACACACAATAATGGTCCAGTGCTTTCTACAATTTCTCCCCCGTGGTCTCTTTCTTGCTCTACTCTCTCTTTGCATGGGCCTTGGGCTTCAATGAATGAAAAATTATGTTGCTGTTTTTGAGAAAGCATACTTCATTATGTTTCTGCCTCTTATTTTGCCATCTTTTCTTGTTTCTTGTTGTCCAGTATGTAACATAATGTAGAGCAGCAACTATAATTTAGTACCTAAACATTCTGTTTATCTTAAGGCTGGCTCAGAAGAAAAAAAATTTCAAATCTTAACAGATGTGTAAAATGGGAGAGAGCCCACAAATAACGGCATGTTATGTTAAATTTAACAGTTTTGTCCCTGTAGTGTGTGGAGAGCAACGATTTGGCTAAACAGCCACCACACACTAACAGATTCATTCATGAACAACGAGAGTCACAACTAAAAAAAACGTAATCTCGGAAAATCTCTTGTGATCAAATGTGACTTTAGTGTGAACAAACATGGCGGACGACGGGCAGGAAGAATAAGAGATAGTTTTTGCTAAAAATTCACGAATAATGGATGAAGTCATGGAGACACGTTAAATAAACACTCGTGTTGTTACCACAAATTAACAAGTTGCTCCTCCATTTCTGAGATCTTACTACTACTTTATGCTTCACGTTTTACATTAGCTCATACGTTAGCCGCGGCCACCATGACGGCGGTGCTTGTCCTTCCTCTTCAGTCAGCTTAGTTCTCAGCTGGCTATCGTTCTTTCCCGCGTGACTGCGTCATCGGCTGTCCTCGGGGTTCCCCACACACAACAGGATGTCCAATGGTAAATACTGAACATGTTTAATATTTATGATTTGAAATCGGTGTGGCCAGGATGGACTTCCGAGCCACTGGGGGATGTAAAAAAACACTCTTGATATACCTTACACCACAGGAATATCTGGAAAGATCATCTTTAGAATGTTATGATATCACTTTGGCAGCCTAGTTTTTCTTGTGTTTCCTCTGTTTCCCTGCCCTTTTGTCTCCTGTGTGTTTTTCCCTGTTTTGTCTAGTCTGTCAGTGTGTTGGGAGGTGTGGCCTTCCTCCTCCTCCTCCTCCTTCTCCTGGCCAGGCACTGCTGGAGCAGCTGACAGCAATTAACCAATCATCACACACACCTGCAGTATATCTACCCCGGTCTTCCTGCCAGTCATCGCCAGATCATTCCGTCACCCTCAGTGGTACATGACTAATTCAGGCTCCCTTCGTATCTTGCTCTTGACTTTGCTATTGTTCTTGTTTTTGGATTTTTGGATTCACCTTGTTTTTTGCTCTGTGCTCAGGTCTGTTCACCTGCCAGCTGTGGCTGCTTCCTGGTTCCAACCTGCCTGCTCACTCCTACACTCTGCTCCTCCTCGACCTGGATCCCTGCCTTAGTTAATTACCTGCCTGTTCACTCTCTGACGCCATTCCACCGCTCGGAGTTTTAGTGGATTCATCTGTTCCTCCGGAAGGATTCTTGGACACCCCCTCCCCGTGCCCCCCGTTCCGTGAATTAAGTATTGACTTTGTTTCTGCCACGTTTCAGGCCTCCAGGAACTCCAGCCTTGTTTATTGAACATTTAATATTTTTGTAAATAAATTATCTTTGTTACACCTTTTAAAAGACTTGAGTCCGTGTCTGCATTTGAGTCCAAGCTATTGTTGAAACCAGAACATAACATAGAACCATCAAAAAATCGGGCTTTGCTGACGATTGTTGGGAGGGGGGAATCGGGTCCAAATTCAGCTTGAATCTCGTGACGTGTGTATGTAAAATTTGGAATGATTTAGCATTGTTGACGACTACTACTTGGCTAGTCTGACTCGGGCAGGAACGACTATTTCATCCAGCATTCTCCTCCCCTTGCGCTATCTGCTCTATTTTGCAAGGGCACTATCGCTGCATCCTGTGCTGAGCACCGCCCAGGATGATTATGATTGTGTTAAAGAAATACTAACAAGCTAGAGCTATTTTCTTCCCCCTATATAATATGTGGAGCCAGACCTTTCTTTAGCGATGACACAGAAATCATAAATGTTATTATATCTATTTAGAAACATCTATGCTGGTAGTTTCAACTCCATATCACAGAAACTAAAAGTCAAACCTGTGATTCAATCCATTTGACAGCAAGTTACAGGGATCGGGGCTGCAGCATTGTAAAACACAATATTGGGAAATACATTTTTTTTCAACCGCAAATGAAACCTGGTTGGGGGGGAGGGCAATTATAAAGCTGAGAATAACAGCTAAACATTTCAACAAGGAGATAAAATAGGTCAGAGTTGATGGTGAGCCAAAATAAGACAGTTTTTCTTCAAAAAGAACGAGGGAGAGAATGGAGGAGACAGAGGGATGCTGAGAGAACAGTGGCTGTCGCTGTCAGAGGACGACAGCAGGATCGCTGCCCTCTGTCAGAGTCTTCAGGCTCTAAATAACCAAGAAGCAAAGATGTCGACCCAGGTTTCAACTGCTCAGGGCCTCTGAAACTCAGAGAGTGAAAGGGGAGATGGAGGAGACGATGGAGGGATTGCAGATGGTGGAGCAAAAAGAGAACAGAGGAGGAAGAAGACCAGTGAGGTAGAATCCTGTAGCATTAATACTGATTCATCAGTAGCTTTGTTTGACTTGTGAATAATGCTAAAATGTTAAAATAAAGTATCTGGTGATGGATGGTGGATGCAGTTGAAAATGTGAGTAGGTGGAGGTGGAGATAGGAACTGACTTGTAACTTCAACGGGTAGGAAGGTTTTGCCCAATCGGCAGAAAATATATTGGCATTGTACGTTTCTGCAAACCACGGGATACGTTGAATATCAACGTTTCTGAGCCAAACGTACATTTCATAAATATGTTTCATATCACCCTCGTACTACGCTTGCAGAAACGCACAATGCCACGTGGTTAATGTTGTGAAACGATTGGTTAACGTAACGTAACATAACGTAACGTAACAATGCAACGTAACAACGCAACGTAACAACGCAACATAACAATGCAACGTAACAACGTAACAACGTAACGTAATAATAGAACGTAACAACGTAACGTAATAATAGAACGTAACAACGTAATGTAACAACACAACGTAACAACGTAACAATGCAACACAACGTAACAACGCAACGTAACAACGCAACGTAACAACGCAACATAACAATGCAACGTAACTTTGTAACGTAACAACGTAACGTAACAATGTAATGTAACAACGTAACAACGTAACGTAACAACGTAACGTAACAACGTAACGTAACAACGTAACGTAACAATGTAATAATGCAACAACACAATGCAACAACACAACGTAACAACGTATTGTGACAATGTAATGTAACAACGCAACGTAACAACGCAATGTAACAACTCAACGTAACAACGTAACAACGTAACAACGCAATGTAAGAATGCAGCGGTTTTACAGGTTTTCAAGTATCCTCACAGGTCTTATTCACACACTCAATATACACATAATGAACATTACAGTGGGGGACTTAGAGACGTGAACTTTGACCTCCCACAATAAGTGACTCTCTTCTTCTCTGTCTTTATTAAATCCAACGTCCAGAAAAGTGGAGACTTCCACATAAATAGACTTTTTTTTTTACTGTTTTTAACCAATCCATTCCAAAACTCTTGGAAGATCCAGAGATTTCAAAAGCAAAGAGGAGCGGCGATGAGGAGACGCAGTCGGAGGTGAGATTTTTGGTGCGATTAAGTCTCAACTGCCACTCTGGAGCTTATTGATTTGCTTTGATGTATAAGAGGCGAAGACAGCAGACAGTTTTGCAGGTTTTCTAGTATCTCGAGATAACTACTGTTATGATACGACACTATATAAAGATAAATTGAATTGAATACTTTCATATGATGCCAGAATCTTGATTCCAGCTTTAAAACTGAGTCCGCTACAACCTAAAAATCGTAAATTGTGTTAATGCGTTAAAGAAATTAGTGGCGTCAAAACAAATTTGCGTTAACACGTTTTATCGCATTGACTTTGACAGCCCTAGTAAATACTGTATATAACCGCCCTTATCAGACTTTTAGATAACGTTAAGTAACAAGCCTAATAACGTTACGTAACAGCCGTAAAATCAACGTTTCATTTTAGCTTCACATGAGACATGAACAGCGGTCTCCTGGGTTAAAGCCCTGTTTGTTAGACCCATTCACTGCTACTCTCTCCCACCCTTAGTGGACTTTCTCGCTTGTCATACTCATTATTATACCACATAACTTTCAACATCGGTCGCTCCATATATTATGTAACTTTCTCTGCGTGTCACTCGTAATACATCACTTGCTCTGACAGAATTCAAAAACGTAGACACTGAACGTATCCATGGTTTGCAGAAACGTACAATGCCAACAATTTCTCCTGGCAACTGGGCTGCTTCTTTACCTCTGTCTGAAATCAAGCATTGATTGTTTCAAAATGACTAAGACTTCTGGGTGGTAACTCTGCCGCTGTTATCAATAGTGCTTTTCCATCCACTTGTTTTATGCACATTTTTGATTATCAATTTGCGCTTAACAAAATGGAAACCGAAGAAGAAATGCTGTAAAAAAGGTTTTCCTCTTGACTGAGATAGAAATGTCATATTATCAGTAAAAGCAAAACGCAACAGAGTGCAATGGAAAAGAACTTAGCAAAGAAACAATGACATGCATGAAGCATGTGACTTAAACATCCAACTGAAGCTTTCGTGCCACTGATGAGACTAAAAATATCAGCAAATGAAAACACCTGGGGTCTCATTTATAAAACAGTGTGTGGGATCCATACTAAAAATGTATGTGCGCACAAAGGTCAAAAATGGCGTGCGCCAAAAAAAAATCAGATTTACAAAACTGTGCGTACGCACACCTGCAGGCAATGTTCCCTTTATAAATCACAGTCCACCTGGAAATGTGCGTACGTGGATCCGCCTCATATTCCGCTCTCTTCACGCCCACATTCAGCCATAAATGGTCGATGCAAAGCACCTCATGAGTGTTTCTGCATGTGAATGAGCCTGTTGATCGTTGGATCTTTACGGTGAATCACGGCGACTCCCGAGAGGAAGACAGAGAAAAAGAGTTTTTCTGACAGAGATGGAGGAGCTTGTAGGTGAGGAGGTCTCTGAACACTCGTTCCCTCCTGATTCTCTCATTCACGTCACGTAATCCTCACGGTGACGGTATATCCACCAGCACCAGCATGTTACCAGTGTCACTGCAGTGTCTATATGTTTACAACTTGCCAAAATGATTATGACAATCAGTAATATCCCTCACCTGGATATCATTAGAAAAAGGAAGTTTGATAGGTGAACACAATATATTTATTTATATATATATTATTTAGTTTTTATGGCGAACTTGTCCTGCATTATGATTAGGACTGATAATGATAATGAGGATATGGAGAGTTGTGGGAGAGCTGTCTCTGGCTTTATTTCCACACTTTGCTAATTTACACCATCCATACTGGTAAAGATGTACCAGGTGGAGGTGACTGGAGGAGGCAGAGTGTGTGTGGTGCACCGCAGTGGCGTATTGGAGACAGTCTGATAGTTGCATCGGATAGCTGTTTTCATTTTGTCTATGTATACTGTATCAATCCCTATCTAATAAACCATAAATAAATTAATAAGTCATGTCATGTTCACTGCAGCGATTTTACACAACAACTTTATGAAAACTAATATGGTACTTGGTGATATCTGCACACTATTAGAGGATATTATTAAAACTATTGGTGCTCTGTTCTGCCATTCTTTAATGCTATATGATATAATCTTGGATTTCTATAACTGATGATGATGATTTCATCAGCTGCTCCACAGCTGACTGCGAGTGTCGGTCCTCTCCTCTGAGCTCCGGAGGTGGAGAACGTGATGGTGAGACAGCGCTGATGAGATATTGAGCAGAATTTGATTTGAGATTTGAGTTGGCTGATATCTTTTACATTTGTAAGGTACTTATGGAATAGTTATGGCCCACTAGCACAAAGAACACTGCTGTTTTAAATGTTTATGATAAAGTGGATATAAGTATGAAGTGAAGTTAAATGTGTGAGAGGCATCATTATACGTATAATGACATTTAAAGGTCTCATATTGTGCTCATGGGCTGCACGGTGGTGCAGTGGTTAGCACTGGCGCCTCACAGCTAGAGGATTGCAGGATCGAATCCGGCTTGGGGCCCTTCTGTGTGGAGTTTGCATGTTCTCCCCGTGTTAGCGTGGGTTTTCTCCGGGTACTCCGGTTTCCTCCCACAGTCCAAAGACATGCAGGTTAGGTTAATTGTTGACTCTAAATTGCCCGTAGGTGTGAATGTGAGTGTGAATGGTTGTCTGTCTCTATGTGTCAGATGGACTGGCGACCTGTCCAGGGTGTACCCTGCCTTCGCCCAATGTTGGCTGGGATCGGCTCCAGCCCCCCCCGCGACCCCTAACGGGATAAGCGGTTGCAGATGAGAGAGTGAGAGATGATATTGTGCTCATTTCCAGGTTCATAGATGTATTTTAATGTTGTACTAGAACATGTTTACATGCTGCAATGTTCAAAAAACCCTTTATTCTTCTCATACTGTCTGCCTCAGTCTGCCTGCATGGAGCCCTTTTCTCCCTCTGTCTGAAAAACCCTGATTCAGAGCCTGTCTCCTCCCAGTCTGCTCTGATTGGTCAGCATTTCCTGCTGTCCGCTGTCAATCAAACGCCCTCAACACAGCGTCACTTTCTCCCCCTCCCCTCCAGCTCTCTGTGAGCTACACAGAGAGAAGCAGCCAGGAAGAGTTTAGAAACTACTTCAAAGTTTATAAACCAGAAACTTCACCCAGCGCACGTGACCGGAGGAATCTGATCAGAAATCGGCGACAAATGATGAACATCTGCGGTCCAGACTCCAGGTTCTCCTGACGGTTTCTCTCAGGTAAATAATGCTGTTTATAGCTCTGTTAGTTAGCTCAGGGTTTACATTCTGCATCAACTCTGTAAACCATAAAC
>CAKAOI010052391.1:280846-296830 GCA_916701655.1 Sebastiscus albofasciatus
CAGCATCAGTTACCATGGTGATCTACCCCGGTAAGAAGTGATCCACCTTCGTAGGACGGAAAACCCTGAAGGGTTAACCCTGAAGTTACCTCGCTAACCACACATCCTGCTTCGTAGTACAGGTCTCTGGTCTTTTGCATGCTGGCTCACTGTGGTGGCTTACTGGGCCATTTGAATAGAACATTGTCATCATTAATGTTATTAGTAATACTCTTGGTATGACAAAGCAAAATGTCTGCTATGAAAAATGTCTACTTTTGTCCATTTTAGACATTTTCTAATAAAAGCCAACAGGTGTTATTAATTTTATCATTAATTACAAAAAGCACGCTTTGTTGCCACCGACGTCAACATAAAGAAACACAGGTAGATTTTTCCTATTCCAACTTTTGACTTTGTTGCAACCTACAATGTCAGTTGATGTTTGTGAGCTACTGCACTGAAAACCAGTGGACCACCTGTGGATCAATAATGGTCAGAGCCTGTGCGGCAACCATTATCTTATCAGGTCGAGGTTCATGTTGGTTTACTATCAACATACAGGCGTCGTGTTCTACGTTCACTGTGAGTTTGAAAGTGACAATAAGCCTAAAATCAAGAAATTACCTCCGATTTGTTGACCGAATGTGTCACTTTTTAGTTTCTTGATGGGAACCAAATGAAAACCATGCCAGATCAATGCAAACCTAATCCCACTCATTCACTTCCTGTCAAGCTGACCACTTTTATTTCACGCTGCCGGTTTGACAGCTCAATAAAGGAAACATAATAATTAGAGATCTTAATTTATTTTACTGCCAGAAACAATACTCCATGAACTCTTGACAGACTTTTACTCCTTGAAGGAGCTGCTTGTCATCTGAAGGTAGCCCTGACCTTCCTGTACAACACTGATAGCTATTCATGCAGTTTATCGGAAAACTGTTATCATGATTCCACTTGGCAGGTGCAGCAAAGGTACACACAATCCTGCTGCACTCAGAGTGGGACACACAGACAGCATACTTTTCTCACTCAAGGTTAGAACAACAATTAATAACCCACAAGTAACTCTTTTCAACAGGGTAAAACATCATGGCACACAACAATTTGTGACACTAAACAATTTGTAATACTAATAATTGTACATAAGTTCATGCTGGGTTTACAGCTGCTAGCTAGCCAGGTAGCATAAGAGTCTGTTAGCAGCTGGGAGAGGCTCCGTCACTACTGAGAGATGGAGGATGAAGACATGCACCAGAGGAACTTGTGCCCAAGAGGGGAGCTGTCTGCTTTCTGGAAGTTTTTTGGTTTTAAAAAGGAGCATATCTATTCCCTCCGCAATAGATTTTTTTACTATGTTGCAATTTGCACAATAAAAAGTTGTTTACATTCTGCAACTGTGTCATGCATTGTGATTCCTTCATAGACTGTATAATGTTGTGTAGGGATGCTCATTTTGAAAAATGTTCTTAACCGATAACCGACCCTTGTTAACCCATTATTAACCGTTAACTGACAAGATTTGTACCTTGCATGCAGCGGTGTACCAGCTGCAGGAGCACAAGAGATATTGGTTGACGGGAGTCTCCAGTTCACCGTCCGGGAGCGTTAACTTAGCAGCTACGATGCTGCGTGTAGTGCCGCTGACATGCAGCCACTTTCCCAGTAAAAGTCTCCACCGCACATTTAGTTTAGTTTAGCAAGTTGTCAGCTGTGTGTCTGCCCGGTGGAACGATACTTTATCTGCCCGGCTTAACTTTAGCAAGCACCCAACAAACAGTGTGTGTGTTGGTGCTACGTTAGCAGCGCTAGCATTGCCGGAGGCTTCGTGCTCGCCGCCGCACACGTAGTCTGAGTAACTTTAGCGAGTGTCCAACAGACCGTGTGTGTGTGTTGGTGGTGAGTGTGAGGTTGTTGGTGGGGTTCTAGCTGTGATCGTAGGTGTAGCAGTGTGTGGACAGTTTATTTGTCGATGAATAAATGCTACGAAACTACAACTCCTTCGCTCCGCTCAAGTGAGCCAGAGACTGGAGCCGTCTTCCTGTATCCTTCATCTCCGGCTCCGCCTCTTAAGGTGGGCTGTTAAGGTGGACCAGCTTTTCTCCTTAAAGTGACGAGCCGCTCCGCTGAGCCGCTCAGCTTTTTAATTAATTATTAACTGTTAACCGTTCTAACCGATAACGTTAATCACTTAAAATGCTTAATGTCGGTTAACAATTAAACAGTTAATTATTGACATCCCTAATGTTATGGGAAAAAGCAAACCCAATAGTAATCAAAGCCTTCAGTATATACATGATGACATTAATAAAGATGAGTTTTAATATTCTATATACTGCTGACAGTAGAAAAAGGCCCAGTCATGCAAAAATAATAATACCGTGATACAGATTTTTAGTCATACTGCCCAGCACAACAATGGGCCTTGTAATTGTACAGCTTCCCTCTCTCCTCCGGTGTTCATTCAGAGACAACTCGAAGTGTGAGTGTGTGTGTGTGTGTGTGTTTGTACAAGAGCAAGCCCTCTGGTTTCCCACAGTGCAAGACATCATTTACAGCCCGCTCATAAGCCCGGCGCTGCACGCTTCTCTCACCAGGATTAGCTGTTCGCATACCAACTCGCTCCATATCCTAACTGCGAAAGATGCCGTGCTCATTGCCTTAAATCATCCAAAGCAGTTATGTGATCATCACCCATGAGAAAAGAAAATGTACAAAGCTGCAGAGTAACATTCTGGGCCCTATTTCTGTGGCGACGCAACAACCAGTGCAAAGCAGCGCTCCAACCGTTTTCGGATTTTCTTGAACTTGAAATTCGCTTTTGCCCGTCTGTGTGGTGATGTTGCACGGTGCACAGGTGGGAGGTCCATTCAAATGAGGTGGCGAAAAGCAAGTTGTTGGTATATCAGTGGAAAATGGGTCTTGGGCGCTGAGAACAGATGTCTCAGAACTATGTGTTTCTGGAGCAACATCAATCTGCTGCCAACCTGATGATTTAGTCTACAAATGTGAACATGAGTAGGGCTGTGCATTGGCAAGAATCTGGTGATACGATGCGTATCATGAGGGGGCAACCATTCATTATATTGCGATATATTGCGATACAGTAAGCAAAGCGATTTTTTTAAATCAAATTTTAGGAAAACTGTCATAATATAAAGAACACGGTCACATAAATAAAATCGGAGTAAAAAAAAGTTGACTTTGTATGCAATCAGAACAGTGGGATCTGTATTTGCATTTATCACAGTCCCTGTAACATCCAACATGACAGCACTAGTTTGAGAGGGTGCATCTCTTTGCAAATGAAATTAAGCATTGACTGAGTTCATCTTTGCATGTAAAATATTAATTAAAAATAGATACAGCATTTTTGAGAATCAATATAGTATCACAAAACATAATATTGCAATATTCGATATTTTCTTGCACCCCTAAATATGAATGATTCCTACAGTATGTGTTGTCCAAAGCTGTTTTATACTGTATGAAGAGCTTCACCTTCAGTTCATTAAGTCCCTGCAGCCATCTGAACAGCAGGACACACGTGTTGATAAATCTGCAGCCTCCAGTTTAAGAAGTGGCGCACCAGAGTGCAGTGCCATTACGCACAACCGTCCATGTTTGCCTTCAATAAACCAGGGTGCTACAAAGTAACCACACATGCATCAGACTGGTGTGTTCTAACTCAGTATTCTGTTGTTTACGTGGGAGACATCAGATTATTGGAGCTCATTTATCCTGTGTGTCGAAGCCTCTTTTCCAACGTAAAACAAAACATTCGGAGGTTCAAGTTTCATTCTTGAAATGCATTATGAAACACAAATGCTGCTGTATCACATTTGAAGATATATTACCCTTTACAAACTGAAATACAGAAGAATTGTGACTGAAAAAGTGTCATATTGTTGCGATCATACAAACAGCTTCACCATACAATTGTTTTCATTATTTGGTTCTATCCATAGACTGTATGTGGATATGTATACTGTATATGTATAAGTGGACGTAGTCACCCATTGGTTTGTATACTGCTAGAAGTGACATAAGAGGGTGAAGCTAAATACAACCGAACACTGAATACGATATTTTTAGGTAACCAAAATGGTTATAACTAACTTTGATGAACTGAAAACACACAGTGAAAGAGTCAGAGTTGTAAGACGAAAACACACAGACTGGACAACGCCGTGCTAAAGCATCCCCTGCTTTATGGTCTAGCTGACTCTAAATGGGACCATAATTTACCAAATGAACATCATGCTGTATTGAAGAAGACTTGAGACTAGAGATTGAGACCATAAACTCATGTTTACAATGTTTACTGAGGTAATAAATCAAGTGAGAAGTAGACTCATTTTCTCATAGACTTCTATACAATCAGACTTCTTTTAGAAACCAGAGGAGTCGCCCCCTGCTGGCTATATCATAATTGCACTAATTAACTGTTACAGATCACATCTGCCTCTGGCTGCAGTTGATGAGACCGGTGATGTGAATGGCAGAGAGCTTACCTAAATTAAAGCAAATTAAATTAATCCCCTTATTAAAGGGGACATATCCTAAAAAAACTCACTTTTTCAGTGCTTGTGCACATCCATTTGGGTATCTGGAGAGCCTACCAACCCACAAACTGTGAAATAAGACAACCCAGTCAGAAAACATGTGATTCAACAAGCCATTCAGATTTGGCTCCCCTTCCTATGTCACATGCAGGCTCATTACATCATACCGCCCCTGGCTTGAGAACTACCTTTGCAAAGGTGCACCTTGTTTTCCTCACAAGCCAATCAGAGCAGACTGGGCTTTTCCAAGAGGGGGTCTTGAAGAGACAGGCGCTAAAACGGAGTGTTTCACAGAGGGTGAATACAGGTATATTCAGACAGTGTTTTTTGAACATTAAAGCATGTAAAAATGCAACCCAGTCACCAAAAAAAAATGTTGGCATTTGACATTCCTGCAAACCACGGATACGTTGAACGGCAACATTTCTGAAGAAAAATACATTTCATTAATATGTTTCATATCATCCTGATATCACGCTTGCAGAAATGCACAATGCCATGATGGTTATGGTTGTGAAATGATTGGTTAGGCTTAGGCAACAAAACTACTTGGTTATGGTTAGAATAAAGATCATGGTTTGTGTTTAGGGATGTCCATAATTAACCGTTAACCGACATTAAGCCTTTTAACCGATTAACGCTATCGGTTAAAAGAAATGTTAATAATTAACTCAAAAGCTGAGCGGCTCAGAGGAGCGGCTCGTCTCTTTAAGGAAAAAAGTTGGTCCACCTTAACAGCCCACCTTAAGAGGCGGAGCCGGAGTTGCAGGATACAGGAAGTCGGCTCCAGTCTCTGACTTGCTTGAGTGAAGCGGAGGAGTTGTAGTTTGGTATCATTTACACGCAGCATCGTAGCTGCTAAGTTAACACTTCCGGACGGTGAACTGGGGAATCCCGTCAACGAATATCTGTAGTGCTCCTGCAGCTGGTACACCGCTGCATGTGAGGCACAAATCTTGCCAGTTAATGGTTAATAATCGGTTAACGAGGGTCGGTTATCAGTTAAGAACATTTTTCAAAATGAGCATCCGTAATTTGTGTTCAAATAATAATGTAACAACAGACCAACGTAACGTAACAACCGTAACAAAACCACTATAGTTAGGTTTAGGAAAAAACTACATAGTTGGGCTTAAAACTGCTATAGTTGTACAGTGAAAATGACCCTGAACGTTGTGAACACAGGACACCAACAAACAGCTGATTGTAATGTGATGCACAGGATGCAAACAGCAGTCTCCTGGATGAAAGCCCTGTGTGACCCATCCACCTCCCCTCCCGCCTGTCCGATGTGTCTCTTTTCACTCTTTAAACCACGTCACTTGCTCTGACTGAATGCAAAAACGTTGTCATTCAACGTATCCCTGGTTTGCAGAAACATCCAATGCCAACATTTATTCTGGCGACTAGGCTGAAACATGTTCTAATAGAAACCCAAAATACAAGTACGATCCTGAAAATCAACACATGTCCCCTTTAAATCACCAAACCCTACGACCTATATTCCACTTCACCCAGACCTTTTGCACCTTGAGCTGCTGCACATGCATGAACCAAAATAGCAGGTGAGCTAGGGAGACGCTCATACGCGACTGTGTGATTAAAATACAGCCCTCTGTATGCCGTGAGATTATGTTTTTAATCGAGGACGCTCTAGTATTAGGACTCCATTAACCTTTTGTCATAGAAAATATGACAACACAACTGAATGCTGAACTACTCACAAGAACCACCCTGAATTTTATTACTTTGCACTAAAAGAAAACAACAACAACAAGCTAGTTCTGCATCCATGGCCATTCATACTATTATCATTCAGCAAAAGATAACTTTTGAAAATATTGTTTTCATATCTGTTATTTTTCAATCACTGCCTTCTTAAAAGATGGATTCAACCCCAAGCCAGAGTTACATTCAAAGCCAAATTCTTCCTTCATAAAATGCAAAAAGCTGTCTTTAGTCGCAGCTCTCAGAGCACAGAAATGTGAGGACACATTCTTCTTACAAGTGTACAAATGAGGGTCTATGGCCTGAAAATGCTCTGAGCAATGAAAAATGTTACAAAATTGATTTAGCATGACTTTCTGATAGAAATGCCCATTTCAGCCGGCTCCTATTACCTCTTTTAAATCAATACCAGAGTCACATTTAATGATGCCGTCTTATTAAACATTTCCCTGAAGCTTGAGGCTGGCGGGCACTGCGGTGTAATTCCACTGATGTCCTAACTGCAGCGAGGTGTTCAATTTTCATTTAGGTGGATTTCTACAATAGGTGTAGAGTTTGTGAGGGTTATGTATGACAATGTAGCATTTGCCATCATTATAATGATGGTAGCCATGAGGCAATGAAAGAATGGTTGGTAGAACTGCAGTGGATCAAACGGCAGCTTTATGAGAGCTGAAACACACTGTGGCCATTCATGAGGCAAAGCTTTGAGGTTCCCCTGACAGAGCGTAGCATTGGTAGCCCCCAGCAGAATGAAATGAATTGGCACGATAATAAAAATGAGGGGAGCCAGTGATTTGCCACTGTGACCTGGCTGTTTAAAGACTGATGTCCCCTCAAAGCACAGCGTGTATTATTGATGCATTTAATGGATTGAAGTTTTGAGAAGTGGCTTTGTGGACGGTCAATTAAACAATCATGAATCACTTAATTATAATCAACTGTCCCAGATTACCTGTTATACTAGTTCCACTAGGGATGTCCATAATTAACCGTTTAACCGTTAACCGACATTAAGCATTTTAACCGATTAACGCTATCGGTTAAAACGGTTAAAAGAAATGTTAATAATTAACTCAAAAGCTGAGCGGCTCAGAGGAGCGGCTCGTCTCTTTAAGGAGAAAAGCTGGTCCACCTTAACAGCCCACCTTAAGAGGCGGAGCCGGCAATGCTAGAGCTGCTAACGTAGCACAAATACAAACTGTTTGTTGGACACTCGCTATAGTTACGCCAGGTAGACACACAGCTGACAACCTGCTAAACTAAACTAAATGTGCGGTGGAGACTTTTACTGGGAAAGTGGCTGCATGTCCGTGACACTACACGCAGCATCGTAGCTGCTAAGTTAACGCTCCCGGACGGTGAACTGGAGACTCCAGTCAACCAATATCTCTTGTGCTCCTGCAGCTGGTACACCGCTGCATGCGAGGCACAAATCTTGTCAGTTAACCGTTAATAATGGGTTAACAAGGGTCGGTTAACGGTTAAGAATATTTTTCAAAATGATCATCCCTAAGTTCCACCTATGAAAATTAACATGGACCCCTCAGAGACATTTGAAAATATAAATTACACAAGTCTGCATGAGTTTATTCCCTCAACAAGTCTGCGTGCAGTCTGTTGACAGAGCGACAGGAGAAAGAGCCTCTACGAACTCAACCAACAGCTCAGCACAGGGAGCATCCTTAACCTGCTGAAGTAATCCAGATGGGATGAAAAAAGAAATGTTACCCTGTCCTTCATCCTCCAGCTCTGCGCTAAAGCCTTGGAGCCCTCAATCTTCTCCGAGTGCCGTTTCTTCATGAAGGCCAGGGGAAGCTTCCAGTCATTCATGTCAGCCTCCTCTTCCTCCGCAAGGCCCACAGCCGGCGAATGAAGCAAATCCGAGTCCATTTTCATCAGGGCCCTATGGGGGAAAGCTCTGGTTAGTAACACACATTTGATGAATTTCTGTCGCTTAATGCTGTGCAGTTGTGGTGGGAAACTAAAACATTTTAACTGCAGCTGGCACTCTACTCTCACAACAATGAAAATGGCTAACATATTAGTCACTTACCACTTAACATAAACTTAAAATAAAATATTTCAGAAAAGCAACATCTCTTGGATCTCTTGAAGAAGCATGTTTATGCTAAAACCAAACCATCAGGCAAGAGGAAGACATTGCGTGATATTGGCAGACCCAAAGAGTCTGTTTAGCGATGCTAAACGGACCCACTGACAAGAGACACAAATACAGTCACTTAAATGAAGTGGTGGGTCAAACTTAAAACGTTAAAGAGTAAAAACACAACATCAGGGTGTTACTCAGGGTGTTACTCAGTCTCAACACTTTTTTGGTACCAACCAAAATTTCTGAAATGAAATGAAACAATATCAAGTACCTACAGTACCTGGTCAGATTACTGTGGTAATCTTGTTTAATTTTTCTTTGATCCGATGAAATCAACATTTTGCCAATAGGCTAGTTTATGTGGGCAAAGTTCTGCTTGTGTCTAGACGACGTATGGCATTTCACAAATTAGGCTTCTTGTCTTAAAGGGACTAGATGTAACTTTTTAAACGTAGAAATAGTTTTTTTATTGCCAATGTGTGAACAGGTTGTAACCTAACCTTCTACAACTTTCTGGGTTTCCTCCATCAGCCTGTAGACTCCTTTTAATGTGAAGAACCCGAAAATGCAACGGATGTGACGTCATGCACACTGGCGAGTGCCTTTGCCATAGCCAAGGTTTGGTTAGAAAAGGAGTTCGCTAACCGCCAACAAACTACTAACCCCATCACAACTCAGACTCCAACACAAACTCCACGGAAGCACAAAAAAAACAAAGATATCTAGTGAAGCCCGTCTCGCAAAACAGGAATGTGACCGACGTCGGGGGAGAACTAGTGTTGTGGGAGTGTGTGTGCTTGTGGGAAGTGAGTGGTAAAGTAAGAGAGAGAGATAGCGGCAGCGAGTGTGTGAGAAAACGAGCGAGCAGTGGAGCAGAAGAGTTAGTTTAGTTTTGAGAATATCAAGTGAATGTACATAGGAATTTGAAGTTTGTGCAGAAATGTGTCTTGTCTCCCTGTTGACGACGGTTGACTCCGGCTCAGGAGACCAAAACTATGGTGTCTCCCCTGTTCCTTCTGACCACGGTCGGGTGGCTGAAGCAGGAAAAGTTAACACTAGGATCAACATCGACCGGGCCTTCGATTCATGGAGGGACCTTTGGTTGGTAAACCAACATTACTGCCAAGCACGTGAAATATAGAGTGATATTGTGGTTTTAGCTGCGAATGTTGCTAACGTTAATCAACATGATGCCTGTCGATCACGTTCAGTCTTCTGTGTCGCCTCACTGTTTTGACCGATGCTCGCTCTCATCCACATAGTGCGAGCACAACTGTGAGCAACAGGACACTGACTGTCGTTGACTTAACTGCCACAGGTGTCACTGTTAACAAGACATTTTTGATTAATCAAGTCCCTTCAATGAAAAAAAATAATTTATCATTAAAATGTAGATATTACATTGGCACGTAACTTCTATCCCAATTTTTTGTGCAGTCGTGATGTTTCAAGCTGCTGAAGAAAATTGCTTGAGTGCAGTTCAGATGTTTGCTATGGTGGTGTGAGTTTAGTGAAGCATGCCAGCCGGCACACTGGTGAACTTACAGACACAGAGCAGTAAACCAAAGCAGTGATTAGGCAGTATGTAAATAGCAGTGATCAAATGATCAGATCAGAATGTAATTACAAATGGAAACAACAGGGAAGGAAGGGGGAGGGAGAGGGGGGGAATTTGCATTCCGACCTGCAGGAAGGACACACAGTTGGCATATGACAAGATCAAGGGGCCAAGAAAGTAGGGGAAGCTGCTCCCTGACGTTACTTGATTGGCAATCTGTACTGCCCAAATGTGTAATTCTTCATCAAAGCATACAACTGTGAACTTTGAAATCCTTCCACCTAATAAAGTGTACAGATAACGTAATACTGAAATTTGAAAAACCACACTGGCTGTGGAGTTTTCCCATTCATGACCTTAAGCCAAAAGAGTTGCCTCAGTTCATATGATGATGATTATGAGTCATGTTTAATGCACTGCTGCTACTCCTGCTTGAATGAAAATCACAACAACTGAAACCAAACACACTCACATCTGGAGCGGCCGCACTCTGAATTCATTGAATGAGCCCTCACGTGCAATATGATGACTGTTTTTCGAGGGCAAACCAACTGGATCTTGTGCAATAATTACATTTATTCTAGTGCAATAATTAACTGTATTCTGGTGCGATAATAACTTACTAGTGCCATAATTACCTGTATTCTAGTGCAATAACTAGCTGGATTCTGGTGCAATAATTACCTGTATTCTGGTGCAATAATTACATGCATGCAAGTGCAACAATGACATATATTCTGATGCAATAATTACATATATTCTCGTGTCAAAGTTACATGTATTCTAGTGTAATAATTGCATTCATACTAGTGCAATACTTATATGCAAACTAATGCAATAATTGCGTGCATACTAGTGCTATAATTACATTCAAACTAATCCGGAGTAGTGCTCATAGTTTTGCTGTATTCTGTACAATAACACTGAAGGCTTCCCGTTTCCACTGCTGCACTGTATCCAGGTTACCATCCCACTGTCTACTACTGGCACAGAGAGAGGAGCACCTGGATGATGTCATGATGGGGCTCAAGCTGGCCACGTGAACGCTGCTCGAGCCACTGATGAGGGGCTAGTTGGGCTATGTGTTGATGTTGATACACGTTAACACGGCCCGGCCCGGCTAGGCTGGGTTTAACTTCACTTCACAGCTAGCAAGCAGCCGGCGGGACAGGTAGCAGATACACCGTTCAGCTAGCTCAGTGCTAGCTCAGTGCTAGCTGAAGCTGGCTCTGCCTCCCAGTCAGCTGTCAGCTGTCAGCCTGCAGGAGGGACTAGAGCTATTTAAAGAGAACCAACAGGAGCAGAGGGATGAGTGAAAGAGAGCAGATGAGCAGACATGGCGCTAGTGGAGGCAGAGAAGAGCAGATGATCAGACCTTGGAGCGGTGTGCTGCTGCTGATCCCGGGCTGGTGAAGCTCTCCGTCTCCGGACGAGCACAGACACGGTGGCACAGACTATCCGGGTCACGAAGTGGTAGGGCAGCGTCCACAGCCGGTAGAGAATGTCGAACCCGTGGAAGCCGAGATGCACGGGTGCGTGTTTGCAGGAGAAAGTGCGGCTGCGGCTCGTCTCCCCGCGGCTCCTCGCTACGGGAAGCGGCTCGAGACGAGGCCCATCTTCACGCGGACAGTCTGCCACAGCCACGCGGAGCAGCGGACACACGAAGCGAGGACTGGGATCGTGAGCTCTTTTTCTACCAACCAGCGAACCGGGAGCTGATTCGGTGCGATGATTTTCACGGAAATCATAAACAATCCCGACAATCTCTCCGAGAGGCTTCTTCAGCACTACTGCAAGGGCGCAGCCATCTTGGGTTGCACCCACAATGCACTGTTGGGGCGACCAGGCTGTCATGTGACGTCACCGCCGTGTTCCGGTCACACACCAACATATACACTCGCATGCTGCTAACTCTACTGAAAGTACTCATCAACACTGACATCATACAACTGTCAAACTGTACAGTGAACCCTTTAAAGAACAATAACATATTTATTTCCTTTTTATAATTTCATATTATTAAAAGTTTAGTTATCCCAATTCTTTTTTCTTTTATTATTTTTATTTATTTAAATTCACATATATATCTTGTTTCTCTTATGTTGAGTACATGTCTGCAATGTTTGTGTAATTGTTGCCAGTGTGTTGCTACATAATTTGTATAATTTGTTTACCTCTTCTAAGCATTCTCATTCAGTAAATGTAGTAGGGCTTTTATTTTGAAGGCTCAGCTAAGTTACCTGAGAATCTCGTTAGGCTGCTCTGGCGTGAGTAGGATTTAGTAGCAGCAGCACCTTTAAGCACCGACAAGCAAGCAAGCAGTAAGCACAGACAATTGTGCACTGGTTAAGAGTTAAGTGCTTGTCACAACGGACTTTAAGTGGACGTGAACCTCTGAAGATTGAAGGTTATTCCCTTTTGCATGCAGCCAACAAGGTATTTTGTTTGGTTTGTCTGTATTTTACTTTGTAAAATGTTATTTCACATGCTATGCTTGCTATTTTTATGTATAGTTAACACGGTCTAACTTTTATTTTCTTGACAATGTGTGTTTAGTTTTCATGGTGGATTTGAAGAGGAAGCTTAAAATAAACTAGTAGCAAGAAAGCCACTTGTGTCTTCCTGTGCTTCGAGGGAATTACAGTGAAAACTTGCACTATTCATCGATGGGAGTGAGCATCAATTAACAACGTGGCAACCTCAGAGGACTGGCAGGGACATGAGGCACGTTGGAGATGAACTGCGCCTCGCCTGTAAAGTAGACGAGATCAGGCGGCGGCGGCAGCAGCAGCGGGTGGTGACTAAAAGCTGTGGTCAAGTCAGACAGTTTTCAGCAGCCTTCACTGAATTTACAGGAAGTCACAGAAAAAGTGACTTCCTGTTAGATCTGATCTGTAGGCTACTTGTAGTTTTCAGACCACGTTGGGGTTTATTTATATTTGTTTGGTAATATATGTGGAAATGTGCGTGTGTCTGTCAGTGGATTCTGTCCTTTATTAAAGCACATAATGAGCACACGTTTTGATAAGTGTTATATAGATAACCTTCATTATTATAATAATTATTGTTATCAACCACACAAGATGTGTTTGTTAACAGATGAAACCTTCATTGCACAACATGAGACTAATACAATCTAGCGTTAAATATTACAATAACACAGAACGTTTGGACTTTTTCTACAACACGTGGTGTTTGCTGTGAAAACTAAGAGCCAATCAGCTCTTTGATCAGGCGACAGCCAGGCGTTTCCCATAATGCCCTGGGTCTTGCAGTCGGTAGAGAGCAACTGCGGCGCCTGGCTCTAAAAACTGTGGCCGCCTCGATCTCGTGAGGTTAACGTTGCCCACGTGCATGACGTCGGAGCAAGTCAGTATCAAGTCGGACACGAATCTAACCAGCATGCATTGTGCGGTGATCGCCGGTGATCGATTCTGCGCAAGTCTGGCTCATCTAGAACGACCCCATGTTCACGGTTTACGGAGCAGCAGAGGGCCGCAGATGAGCCGAAAACACAAACTATACGCCACGTTAAGAAGTAAGAAAAGACCGTTTTAAGGAGCAACATCTTCAAGATAGAGCCGTAAAGAGCTTGGACACTAATAAGTCAAGAGTGATCTAAGATGAAGAGGACTTTGTAAAGGTTTGCTCAAAGATTTTGCTGGGCTTACTGTGGTGTGTGGTAAAAGTTCTGACTTATTTGCTCAAGTAATTTAATTGAAGCTTGCTATTTATAGACACATCTAAGGTGCCAAATTTAAAGGGTCGATATGTTTTTTCATTCTAAGTGCCAAACTTAAAGGGTACATACGATTTTTCATTGAACCTTTGATATTCCAAATTCCAAAGTGTGTTTTTGGAAATAATAAGTGAAGGCTATTTGCCATTTGATATTGAGGTTTTTATACATATTGACTGTATCTTGATGATAATATTTGGAGTTGAATTAAGCCATTTTCTGCACATTTTCAGTTTTCTAAGTGCATTTTTACCTCTTTTGAAATACTGTTATTGAAAATCATAACATTTTATTTGGTTTAATTTTAAAGGTATTTACATTTAAGTGACATTTACATTTGAGTTGGTGTTAAAAGTTAATGTAGAGGTTTCATACAGTATGTTTTCTATTTCTAAAACTTGGTCAATTTAAAGCAGAGATTTGAACATGTCAGAGCTAAGTGAGCCTACAAGTCAGGTAAGGGACAGTGAAAGGGATAGCGAAAGTTCCCAAGATCAACCTGAAGAAAGCCAAGTGGGTGGTGCTGAAGTCCGACCAGAAGGAGTGCAGAAACCCAGACGAAGTCAAAGACCCAGAACTCTAACCGAGAAGGGCAAAGAAATGCAAGAAAGAATAATTAAAGCGCTTCAACAAGGGTTCAACTATATTTACAACAAATGGAGAATACATGCTAAATTTGTGAATCAGCCATTATCACAGTCAATGGAGCCCTTATCTGAGGATCTGCTTAATGATGTCATTGGTGATGTCACAAGTGTTTCTGCAAATGTCCAGTGTGTTTATGACGAACTATGCAAAGTCTCAACTCCAGACCAGAAAATACGTCGAAGAGTAGATCTGTGTGTAGAGTTTTCTAGGTTCATTGTATCCAGAGCATCATGTCGACGGGATGGAAAGATTCCAGAAGGAGAAGAGGAAGATTGGCCGGAAGCATGCTCTCTCTTCAACTCAAGCACCTGTAAGACAGTTTCTGTCAGTTCTATGTTGAAAGGCGCCTCAGAGCATTCAAGCAGGTCTTCTGTCAAATAACAAGAAGCCGCTGCTGCAAGCAAAGCTCTTCTGGAAGTGTTAAAGGAACAAGAAAAGGAACAATTGGAAATACAGCACCTAGAAGCAGAAGCTAAAAGGAAGTTAGCTGATCACAAAACACAAACTGACTTCACTGATCTCTTCATCTAAACCATCTACCTGTCTCCTAGACCCCATCCCAACTAGACTGCTTAAAGAAGTTTTACCTTTAGTTAGAACCTCTTTACTGGATATGATCAATGTGTCTTTACTAACAGGCTATGTACCACAGTCCTTTAAAGTAGCTGTAATTAAACCTCTTCTTAAAAAGCCCACTCTCGATCCAGAGGTCCTAGCCAACTATAGACCTATATCTAACCTTCCCTTTACCTCCAAAATACTCAAGAAAGCAGTCGCCAGTCAGCTGTGTGACTTCCTACAGAACAATCATTTATTCAAGGACTATCAGTCAGGAATTAGAGTGCACCATGAGACAGCACTAGTGAAAATTACAAATGACCTTCTAATGGCATCGGACAAAGGACTTGTCTCTGTACTTGTCTTGTTAGATCTTAGTGCTGCTTTCGACACCATTGACCATCACATCCTATTACAAAGACTGGAACATTTAATTGGCATTAAAGGAACTGCACTAAGTTGGTTTAAGTTCTATTTATCAGATCGATCTCACTTTGTACATGTTAACGATGAGTCCTCCATGCACGCCAAAGTTAGTCACGGAGTTCCACAGGGTTCTGTACTTGGACCAATTCTATTTACCTCATATATGCTTCCCTTAGGCAATGTTATTGGAAAACACTCCATAAACTTTCATTGTTATGCAGATGATACCCAATTATATCTATCGATCAAGCCAGACGAAACAGACCAGTTAACTAAATTTCAAGCATGCCTTAAGGACATCAAAACCTGGATGACCTGCAATTTCCTGATGTTAAACTCAGACAAAACTGAAGTTATTGTACTTGGCCCTGAGCGCCCCCGAAACAAATTATCTAATGATACAGTTACTTTAGATGGCATTGCCCTGGCCTCCAGCACCACCGTAAGGAATCTGGGAGTTATATTCGATCAGGATATGTCCTTTAACTCTCACATAAAACAAACCTCAAGGACTGCCTTCTTGCTGCAGCACGTGTATTGACAATAACTAGAAAAAGAGATCATATTACTCCTGTATTAGCTTCTCTACACTGGCTGCCTGTAAAATCCAGAATAGAATTTAAAATCGTCCTCCTCACCTACAAAGCGCTAAACGGTCAGGCCCCAT
>CAKAOI010052392.1:0-11386 GCA_916701655.1 Sebastiscus albofasciatus
AAAAGTCTGAAAAATATTCGAAAAAAAAAAGTCTGAAAAATATTCGAAAAAAAATAGTCTGAAAAAAAGTCAGAAAAATATTCGAAAAAAATAGTCTGAAAAAAAGTCTGAAAAATAGTCTGAAAAAAAGTCAGAAAAATATTCGAAAAAAAAAGTCAGAAAAATATTCGGAAAAAAAGTCTGAAAAATAGTCTGAAAAAAAATAGTCTGAAAAAAAGTCTGAAAAATAGTCTGAAAAAAAGTCTGAAAAATATTCGGAAAAAAAGTCTGAAAAATGTCTGGAGAAAAAAGTCAGAAAAATTTTCGAAAAAAAATAGTCTGAAAAAAAGTCAGAAAAATATTCGAAAAAAAAAGTCAGAAAAATGTCTGGACACAAAAGTCTGAAAAATGTCTGAAAAGTATGAAAAATATCTTAAAAAAAAATGTCTGAAAAATATTCGAAAAAAAATGTCTGAAAAGTATGAAAAATATATTAAAAAAAAAGTCAGAAAAATATTCGAAAAAAATAGTCTAAAAAAAAAGTCTTAAAAATATTCGGAAAAAAAAAATCTGAAAAATGTCTGAAAAGTCTGAAAAATATTCGGAAAAAAATAGTCTAAAAAAAAATTCTCGTGCATGCTGCTCACTCCACCCTGCAGAAGAGTTAGTTTAGCTCTGAGAATATCTAGTGAATGTTCAGTGGACATTTGGTCAGAAATAACTGCTGCAGCTCCTCCAGACCAGCAGAGGTTTCCCGTGTCTTGTGAAGTGACGGGGCTCCTCAGAGAGAAACGTGATCGTCTCCGACCAAAACTCCGCCGTCTCCCCTGTTCCCTCCGGCCGCGGTCGGGAGGCCGGAGGGAACGGTGAAGCTGTTAACAAGACATTTCTGATTCTTACGTAGAGTCCCTTTAAGTACAGGAAGTGACTCATACAGGAGGTAAAAATCTGGTGTGTTTTGACCGACCCGTCCCCCCCGACCTCCTCCCTACACGGCGTTTGTTGCTCTTTATACTTCCTGGTTCATGAGCACATGGATTAAATTGATTTTGTGACATTAATACTAATTAAAGTGCGTCTTTTTTTGTAAAATTGTGTAATTTTCTGGTTTTGCATCTGTCCAGTAGTAGTTGTTGCCGACATAAAAAAAAAAGCCACTAGTAATAATCACACAGGTTTTTTTTTTAAACCTTGAAAGATTGACAAAGATGTTCAGATCAAGAAAACCTGCTATCATCACAGCGAACTCATCATGTGTACGTCCTGTAAAACTAAAGAGAGCTTTCTGGAAGAAGAGCAGAAGGAATTACACCACAGAGCCTCGGGGGGCCTGAGACAGAGCTGATAATAGCTGCGCTGTACTCATCATGGCATGTAGTCAGTAATTAAAAAGCTACCTGTAGTTTCATGCTGCCATAGAAAAAATGTGACCAGCTATGAAGGTCAAGTGAGGAATTATTTTCCACTTTGGAGCACTGTAGATGTGTTTCTTCATATAGAACGAATAAATAGAAATCACTATTTATAAGAGTTGCTAACAGGTCAGGCTATGAAACTGAGATCAGGTCTAATATCTATCATTATTTTATATTAATAATGGATGAAATGACTATGTGTAATGTGACAGGAGTCGCTCAAAACGACAAACCACAGATATTTATTAGCCAACACTGCAGCTCTATGGAGGTTTTTCAGCCTCTGCCACCAGATTATAGTCTCATCATTCCTGTTTTAAGACGGAGCAGGTAGCACTGATAACCTCATTGTGAACAACTGACTGCTCCTTTTTTTAATACAGGGGAACCTTATTATTTACAATTACCTTATTTAAGATTATTTTTCACTAACAGAAGATATGTCTATCTGCAATGCAATAAAAAAAAAGAAAAAAGCTTCTATACAAAATGGAAGGTAACGTGATTCCAGTTGGCAAAGTTTAAGTACCATTTTAAGAGATTTAAGCATTTTGATGATTATTGGGATAATAGCACGAATCGCAATTATTTTGACCAGGATAATCGTGACATGGAATTTAGCATGCAATAAGAACGCCGTTCGCTTTCATGTGTACGCCATGTAGGCTATACTGAGACAATGGAAACACATCCGCGTAAATATAAATCATAAATGTGAATCAGCTGTTATTGTCAGACATTATATTTGTACACAGCACACAGTGAAATTTAGTCTCTGCATTTAGCCCAGCAATGGGCAGTCAAGGGCACCTCGGCAGTGAACTGGCACATCTCCAACTACCATTCCACACTCCGTACTCGGTTCGTGCTGGGACTTGAACCGACGACCCTCTGGTTCCCAAGCCAAGTCTCCACAGGCTGAGCTAATGCTACAATAAGAGCTGGTGAGGTAGGTAGGTCGATGGGTTCAACAAACACTTTCAACATGGAGACCGGTGTGTTTTGTTTTGTAAGTTACATTAGTGACGTGTTTTCCGTAGTTATGTTACGTTGTTTCTGTACGCATTTTACTTCGTTTCTGTAACTATTTTAAGCCCAACCATGGCGTTTTTCCTAAACCTAACTAAGTGGTTTTGTTGCCATTATCTAATTAATGCGGCTGTTACCGTAGTTTTGTTACGTGGCGTGCAAATGACATGCAAAAAGCCCTTAATGCATCTTCATCGCACTTGGAATATCCTTGTAATGTCGTGCCATTTATACGCCTTCCTGTGAGATCGGGTTGACAAAAACGGAAGCCATGAGAATAATTTGAAAGATGCATAGAGGCTTTAAAGTTGCAAAGAAACTATATTTGAATTAGGGATGCACCGATACCAGTATTGGGTATCAGGTCCGATGCTGTGCTCATGTACTCGTACTCGCAAAGTGGCACCGATACCACTTTACGGCAGCGTGACGTTAACCTCTCGTCAGCATCTTTCAGTTCCTATCACACACGCTCACGCTCCGTTCTGTGCTCCGCTCTGCATTAGACTCCTTGGTCCGTGTTTCAAGACGGGTCGGGTGGGTTGCAGACATCGCCGCAGACCCCTGGCGCCTTTTACGTGGGCCGAGCCCCGCCCTGGGGGAACGACGAGGTTGGAGCGCACTGAGGACAGTCCGCCTCGGTGACACTTTGTCCACGGCCCCGGGAAGCACCTTCACCCCGAGCCTTTCCAAGCCGACCTAGAGCCGGTGGTGGCGCACTGCCTCGTATTGGGGACTCCCCAGCCGGCCGTGTGTCGCTCACACCCTCCAGCTGGCTGTTAACCAGGCTCTTTAGGCTCAGAGAAGTACTCGTATCGGTACTCGGTATCAGAGAGTACCCAAATGTAAGTACTTGTACTCGGCCTGAAAAAAGTGGTATCAGTGCATCCCTAGTTTTAATGCTGAGATGGGACATGACACGGAGTGATTTAGGGAAATCAAAAATGCTTTTTATAAACACAACCCTGCTTTATCATAATTCAGATTACCGTGAATTAACAGAAGAAAACATGGTGTTTGCTTCTCTATAAGGCTTTGTATTGCCTGTAGGTGTCACCTGAAATGTGTAGTGATCCCAGTTCACTGATGAAATCTTGATGCAGTAATATAAGGAGATTGAAAAAGACAAAGTCTTTGTAGATGTAGAGGCTTTGCTTTGTTGGAGTGCAGCTTTCAGCTCCATAATCACAGCTCTGGGTGACCTGTGTGTGATTCAGCTGACCCGAGGATCAAAGCGGCGCTGCCTACCTGTGCGAGCATCTCCCGTTAAGAACAAAGGCCCGCGCTGTCAGGCTGACCCTCGGCGTGGCTGACCTGCAGCGACCGAGCCGACTGAGACGTGAACCCACCCGGCCTCAACAAACACACTGCTGGACAACTTCAAACACGGCACTCGGCTCTGAACTTCATTACCTCACATGAAAGAGAAAAGATTCGTCTTTCTTTGGAGCCAGACATTTCGTTTGATGCAATTCACTGACCTATATATGGGCACAGAGCAGGTTCGGTTCTCAGGTCTGTCACATTACATCACTACAGTACGAGACCGTTCCAATAAGACCCGTATAAAATGTCTCTTTGGCCCCTACGATGTTGTAGCTCTTATAAAGTCACTTGATAAAGGTGATGTCCTCATCACACCCCACTCTGGACGTGAATGGAGGAGCTCACCTCCTAATGTTTCTGTTACAGCAGCTCGTATGAGGCCGTTACTCTTCAGTGAACCCGGGAAGAGAAACATTTCAGAGTTGGAAGGAAGGTCATTTTTCTCACTTAGAACAGAACGGGGGTTTGAAAATCACCCGTCAACCCTCGAAAATCTATCAGTGGAAGGCACCTCTCCCAGTCCTTTAACTTTAACCCCATCTCACAGGAAGGCCAATAACTAGCACCACATTACAAGGACAGTCCGTGAGTCATGAGGACGCATTTTAGCCTTTTCGCGTGTCATCTTTACAACACGCAGCTTAAAATAAGTACGTAAAATATGTAGGGCTGTCAAAGATAACGAGATAACGCGTTAACGCAAATTTGTTTTAACGCCACTAATTTCTTTAACGCGTAAATGTAACTTGCGATTTTTAGGTTGTAGTGGGCTAAAAACCTGAAGAATCCATCGGTACCAACCATGTCATACTAGCTTGACGTTAAATAGGTTAAATAACGCTCCAAACTTACGCTAAATTTTGGCGTGAAAAAATAAGCCTATCATGTCCATGTCCAAAGGGGTCCCTTGACCTCTGACCTCCAGATGTGTGAATGTGTGAGGGTTTTTGTCCAAAAAAGTCTGAAAATGTCTGAAAAAAAGTAAAAATAAAATACAAATTAAATCGAACAAAAAAAAGTCTGAAAAAAAATGTCTGAAAAATTTCCAAAAAAAGTCCACAAAATTCAGAAAAACGTCCAAAAAAGTCAGAAAATTGTTTGAAAAAAAGTCTAAAAAATATCTGAAAAATTCAGAAAAATTTGCCAAAAAATAGTCCGAACAATGTCAGAAAAATGTCCAAAAGTAAGGCAGAGGAGAAGTCCGAAACTGGTATCATATGAAACTAAAAAACCTGACGAGTCCATCGGTACTAACCATGTCATACTAGCTTGACGTTAAAGAGGTTAAATAACGCTATAAAATTACGCTACATTTCAGCGAGGAAAAACTGTCATGTCCATGTCCAAAGGGGTCCCTTGACCTCTGACCTCCAGATCAGTGAATGTAAATGGTTCTCTGGGTACCACGAGTCTCCCCTTTACAGACATGCCCACTTTATGATCATCACATGCAGTTTGGGGCAAGTCATAGTCCAGTCAGCTCACTGAAACACTGACAGCTGTTGTTGCCTGTTGGGCTGCAGTTTGCCATGTTCTGATTGGAAATGACGTTTCCAACGTCATCGCCTACAATGTGTCCTCCTGTTGGCTGGAAATGCACCGGTATGTTCACGTGTTGTATTGTTTTATTCTGTTATCTACGTATGTTTGAATAGTGGTCGTGGCTCCGCCCCTTCCGCTACGTAGCCAAGATGGTGACAGTTGAGTGTGGAAAGTGTCCAGCGTTCCTCACTCAACCATCTGACCGTTTTGAGTACAACATCCGGGTACTTTGAGTGCACTGCATTTTGCCGTACTTCCCAATTGGAGCGCACTATGCACTCAAAGCAGTAAGTGTAAGTACATAAATATGCGGATTGGAACACACTGTCTGTAAATAAGCCATAAGAATCAAATTAAACCTTAAATGAAAAAGTTTAAATGATAATTAAAGATACATATTCCACTTATTTTTTCTCTCTTTTAGAACACTGTATAAATCTATATGGAAAGTTTTATGATAGACAGTTCCTTTGCACAATCTTGTACAAAAGAAGAACTAAACAATGATGAGCTACATGTCAGTCAGTTTCCCTGAAGGCCGGAAACAAGCAGGAATGATGAAGTGAGCTTTCAAGTCTTTTGCCCTCTCTTTACTGTCAGCGCCGGAGGGAGAGTCAGAGCTCGGTATGTCAGGGAAAGTCTCTCTCTCTCTTCCTCTGGTCATATATCCATGTACAGAATGTATTGGCACTCATTCCTCTCGGTTCACACGATACCGGATCAGTTCACACACAGACAAGGTTTTACTCTTCGTGGAGCAGAAAGCCTTCAGAAAGTTTTAAACTTGAAGAAATCCGTGATATTTGATTGGCTCTTGGCACAAAATGACTGTAATCTGTAGGACTGCTGTTCTAATCACTCTTCTGTTTTCTCAACCTCTGCTATGATTTCAAGCTGGATGAACAGAATCTATCCCGTCTTCCAGATGTCATTTTTTCTTTTTTTTAACGATTTTGAAATAATTTTTTTAATGCCAGAATCAATATATTTGCTTCATCTGAGTCTCTGTGGAGGAAGAAGGAAGTTACCGCTTTTATTGTGTTAGTCTGAGTAACGTGACGTCATATCCGTTCCGTATCCGTCAACCAAAACAAACCTCAGAGAGTCTAAAATGTTGGAGGGTCGTCGTGGATACGACCTGCACCCTCACATGTTAAATCCAGCGTGGTAAACACTACACATCCAGTAAAGGATGGAAACACTTTGGGTTTCACACATTGACAGGAAAAGCAGAGTTACACAGAGCAGAGCTAAAGCTGCATGCTAACTTCTAAAAAAGGCCAAAATGTGTCCGAAAATAAGTCTGAAAAAGTCAGAAAAAAAGGCCGAAAGAAGCCAAAATATTTCCGAAAAAAAATCTTCAAAAAGGCTGAAATATGTCCAAAAAAATGCCAAAGTATGTCCAAAACATGGCCAAAAAATGTCCAAAAAAGGAGCGATATATATCAGAAAAAAGGTCAATACATATTTGAATATATGTCAGAAAAATGCCCCCCAAAAATGTCCTAAAAAAGTCTGAAATATGCCTAAATAAATGGCTGAAAAATGTCTGAGATATGTCCAAAAAAGGCAGAAAAATGTCTGTAAAATATCCGAAAAAAAGTGGAAAAAAGTTAGCAGGAAACGTTATGGTATGGTGGTAACGTTATGGCATGGTGGTAACGTTATGGTATGGTGATAACGTTATGGTATGGAGGTAACGTGGTGGTGGCGCCGGCCGTCGCTCTCGTCTCCGTGTCAAATGGGCCGACGCTACGACTGTAGAGCACCCAGATACTGACATGTCTGTTCTCTGCATTGAAACGGCCCCGATGGAGCTGACCATGGATGGATAACGAGAACGGAGCTGACGGGAGAGCTAGAGACCACCTTGGAGAAGTTAGAGGAAGTAGACACGTGGGACTACGTCCGCTTTTCAAAATAAGGTGTTAACAAAGGGAACTGTATATACAAAATACATCTATGGAAATCAGATTGAGGGATTATATTCACCAGAAGTATAAAACATTACATATCCCTTATAAATTAAAATAAAATACCACTAATCTATGAGGGAAATGTCTTTATTCTTTGATTTTTGGGTTGCTGGAATGGACAAATCTCCCTTAAAGGTTCATTTTGAATAGATATATGTGCGATTAATCATGATTAACTATGGACAATCATGCGATTAAATATTTTAATCCATTGACAGCCCTAGTTTTCAACTGTGGAAACTGCTGGTAGCTGATATTATTTGCCAATATTTAGTAAAATTAAATCTTATTATTGTGCTCGTGCCAAATATTCCATGCTTCGTCCAATATTCATCCCGATGAATCAAACTCATCAGATTTTCCAACAGTGAATATTCCACATGCTGCAGTTTGTTGTTTGTAAATCTTATCTTTGATGTTATCTTCTTTATATAATTGTATTTTTCGCTCTGTGTACCTTTCCACATATACTGTATGATTAAGAGGAGCAGTGTCGGAGCAATTAGGGGAATTCTTCCATAACAGGCCTATCCAAGAAAAACACACCTGAAATAGCACTTCATCGTGATCTGCAGTTACGACAAAGAATAATTAATCAAAATGAGACGGTGCGTGTCACATCAAGGTATAACACATTACACCTGGCAACACTCGGTAAGTATGACTAATCGTGAGTGTGCCGACAATTGCAAGGTTAATAAAATCTTACGCAAACAGAAGCTCTTTGATTTCTGGATTCAGGCGTCGCAGATAAAAGAGGAGAGACTCTGTGATTAGAAGACGAACGGTGTATAATCAGAAGGCATCATTTAAAGACCTGGTGTCGCTGTCACAGAGGGAGTTCTCTCTCTCTCTCTCTCTCTCTCTCTCTCTGCTTTGGAAGAACATCTATCCGTTGGAAAAGCTGACTCATGATTTCACACAGAGTCCTTCATGATAACCATCCGCTAACAGTAATATGGAATCAGTGGTGTGTTAGTGGAGGAAGCTCCTGTGAGGAGGATGGGAATGTGCTCACATGTTGCTGGAGTGGAAAATGTAGGCATGTATTTGATGGACTGACGCGCAGACAGGTTACGCAAGTGTATATTGTGCAAGTGAACATTCCTTCAATAACAGCCGGTGGTTGTTTGGTGCCGTCTGCTGCCCTCTATTGTCAACCTGCAGCTCACTGAGCTTAACACAAAGAAAGGCTTTGAGTATTCCACTCAGACTGCAGGCATGTCCTGTTGTAGAGCTTCAACGAACAAGCTGATACAGAATATACACTCACCGGCCACTTTATTAGGCACACCTGTTCAATTGCTTGTTAACACAAATAGTTAATCAGCCAATCACATGGCAGCAACTCAATGCATTACGTCATCTAGACGTGGTGAAGACGACTTGCTGAAGTTCAAACCGAGCATCAGAATGGGGAAGAAAGGGGATTGAAGTGGCTTTGAACGTGGCATGGTTGTTGGAGCCAGACGAGCTGGTCTGAGTATTAAACTGCTGATCTACTGGGATTTAACACACAACCATCTCTAGGGTTTACAGAGAACGGTCCCAACAAGAGAACAGATCCAGTGAGCGGGATGTGGACGGAAATGCCTTGTTGATGTCAGAGGTCGGAGGAGAATGGGCAGAGTGGTTGGAGATGATAGAAAGGCAACAGGAACTCAGATAACCACTCGTTACAACCAGGGGATGCAGAATACCATCTCTGAACGCACAACACGTCCAACCTTGAAGCAGATGAAGACCACCCGGTACTAGCAAGGTGTACCTAATAAAGTGGCCAGTGAGTGTATATACCTTGTCAGAAAGTATGATCATTTTTCAAACCTTTCAGTTACCTAAGGAGAAATAAAAAGGGGGAAACTGGATGTTGAAGCACAACTAAGGCATTACTAAATATGATATATAGGCTCCATATCCTTCTGGGAACCAAGTAAAACAAGTGTCTAACAATTTCTTTTTTTGTGATTTCCTTCCTATTTAGGGATTTCAAAATAAAATAAAATGTAGACTTTTTAAATTGTATTTTTAATAAGGGATGCACCGATACCGATACCAGTATCGGGTATCATCTTGTAGTGCACGGTTTGGCTGTAAAATGAGAAAGTTTGTGATGCCGCCGCCAAAATCTGGTGAAGGAACGCCAAGTTACTACGGAGTATTAGGGCCACATTGAGGGAAAACACATCTGAGATTTACACAATAAAGTCAGAATACTACGAGAAAAAAAGTCATAACTTCACGAGAAAAAAAGTCGTAATATTATGAAAATAAAGTCACAACTTAATGAGTAATATTACGAGAATAAAGTCATAACTTTCCGATAAAAAAATTAAATAACACGTAAAATTACTACTTTATAATATTATGACTTTATTCTCTAAATCTCAGATTTATTTTTTTCCCTCAATGTGGCCCTCATACTCCGTTGTACCGTCGTACCATAGACCTACAACAATGATCAATAAAAATGAAAATGTAAACAAAAAAACAGTTATTCATTTCCACTAATGTTTTTAAAAGCCGCTGGAGAGGAGCTGAAGATGAGCTAACGAGCTGCATGTGGCTGGTCGCAGGTTGCTGACCCCTGAGTTAGACCAAACGCTTGAAACTGCAAATATGCCTCTGTCATTTTAGAGAAACTGTGATCTTAGACGTTCTAAATATCAGTGAACTTTCCCCCCTACCGTATAAAACATCCTGAGGTTGCAGGTGAAAGCTGTGCAGTAAAACTAGAGGTTAGCATCGAGGCGTTAGCAGAATAGTGTGACTGGAGGTCTGGTTGTTCTCATGTTACAGTAACCTGCTGGGACCTCTCCTCATGGATTTAGTTGTCTTGATAACAACTTTGAAGCTGAGACGGATAAGCGGAGATCACACCCTAACGTGTGGGACGTCGCCTCAATAGCCGGAAGTGTTTGTGTTCTTCAGCAGAGAGGAAAGAGGCCACCCAGAGCAGACCAGCGTCACCGCCGGACTGGCTGTTCCTAAACAGTCCTATCCAATCACACAACACATAAGGACCATGTTTTACTACTCAGGATGAATTCAGATGAGTATAACTTCATCACACATGTATTTCAGTAAGTCTTTGTAATAAAAAGATGAACCAGGAGCAACCAGCAGAAACAACAAGCACCAAAGATGAAGACCAAATCTAAACCTTGGAGCGTTTCCTCCTTTAAAAAGTCACTAGAGATATTTAATGAGGATAAAACCATAATAGCTGTAATGTATAAGGCTTTTTCAGTCAGTCCTGTGTACAAAGTTGACAACTAGCTGGCGACATAGTGGAGCATTTAGCTGCTCAAGAGTCTGATATCTTTCTTCGGGACTCGGTGGAGACCAAAATAGAGCTAAAAGGAGCCGTCTGCTGGGTGTGTGTCCTACAAAATTACACCTAAACTGCATTCTCAAAAACTTTTCAAGGGAAACGTATTTTCTCCAGGATTATGAAACAAAACAAAAAAGCAAAGAAACATCATGTTTGGCTTAAAATAAGTTTGTTTGTTACATTATTGAAGTTACGGACGTAAATTACAATAAGTGAACGTCAACTTCTGGTTCACACGGGACACGAACAGCCGTCTCCAGAGTGAGAGTCCTGTTTGTTTGAACCATCCTTCCTCCCTCCTCTGCTTCTGTGGACTATGATTAGAAATTTGTGATATGTCAACAACAAACATAATCCAGGAGAGAATATGTTTCTCTCTAAACGTAATTGTGCAGTTTCCATGTATGGGAACGTAACTTTTAGGAGACAGGGCTGAAATGGGCAGCTATTTGCTAACAGGTTAGCCATATCAACTTTTTGATGTGATCATATGTCAAAGTTTTGTTTTTGTTTTGTTTGTTCCGCTGACCGCAAGTGAGTTATCAATTCACTGCAATAAAGTTTGGAGGCCTTCGTCAAAATAAAAAGTCTGAAAAAAAAGTCTGAAAAAAAAGTCTGCAAAAATGTCCGATAAAAAAGTCTGAAAAAAAGTCTGAAAAAAAAGTCTGGAAAAAATGTCCGAAAAAATGTCCGAAAAAAAAGTCAGAAAAAAAGATCTGAAAAAAATATCTGAAAAACGTCTCAAAAAAAAGTCTGAAAAGAAATGTCTGAAAAAATGTTCCAAA
>CAKAOI010052392.1:11974-31717 GCA_916701655.1 Sebastiscus albofasciatus
ACTGAAAAAAAGATATGAAAAAAAGATCTGAAAAATGTCTGAAAAAAAAGACTGAAAAAAAGATATGAAAAAAAGATCTGAAAAATGTCTGAAAAAAAAGTCTGAAAAGAAATGTCTGAAAAAATGTCCCAAAAAAAAGTCTGAAAAAAAGATCTGAAAAAAACTCTGAAAAAGAAGGTCTGAAAAATGTCTCAAAACAAAGTCTGAAAAAATGTCCGAAAAAATGTCCGAAAAAAAAGTCTGAAAAAAAAGTCCGAAAAAAAAAGTCTGAAAAAAAAGTCTGAAAAAAAAGTCTGAAAAAAAAAGTCTGAAAAAAAAGTCCGAAAAAAAGATCTGAAAAATGTCTGGAAAAAAAAGTCTGAAAAAAACGTAAATGAAAAGTTATTTTATTGGCTTGTTATTTATTGTTTTATTTCAGTGTGACATGTTCTAGGAGCTTTTCTATCCCAAGAAAATAAGGAACAGGTGCTGTATAATATCGAACACCTACAGATGGATGACAAATTAAAGAGACAACCTGAAAAAATGAATGGAAGAACATAACTAGAGAGCACGAAGGCTCACTGAATGGTTAGATGATCTGCTATGGCCTTCACAGTCTCCAGATCTTAACCCAACTCAACACCTGTGGAGTGACGGACCATTTTGGAGTGACGTGTTACTCAACGCTCTCCTTCATCATCATCATCATCATCATCATCATCATCATCAAAACACTAAATGAGGGATCTACGCTGAGGAGTACTGAAGCTGCTCAGGAGGCTCCACGGTGGTGGAACAACACTAATGTTGCTTTATCTGTTCACAACAGCTTCAGCCCAAAGACATCTGTGATGATATGAGATAAGATAAGATAGAACTTTATTAATCCCGAAGGAAATTCTTGTGCCAGAGATTGCTCAAAATTACGAGTTCAAGTGTTATAAAATAAAAAGTACTATTTCTAGCACCGGTGCCTAATAGAATAACAATAAAGTAAGATCCATTAATCATGATATCATCCTCTAAAACCTTTGTATTGGTCAGCCTGTGGTGTTTATTTATACGGTGACCTGTGAGAGATTCCTCCTCCCTACTTTCCATCTGAAAGGCTATCTATCTGCTGGGAGGCAGCGGAGCACACACACACTTTCCGGGTGGGAATGTCGGAGGGTGTAACACACACTAAATACAACCGATGATAAAAACAGTTTAGATAAGGACGGCTCAGACTTACTGTGAAGCAAAACAACGTCTAAATGAAGTCAAATAAACGAGTATTCATAGATGTTATTACTGATCTATTATGGTATTGAACACTGAGGTGCTATAACTATAAATAAACTTGTCTTTAACTGAGAGGTGCACCAGGTGGAGAGGCCTCGGTCACCAGTAGATGGGGATGTTGGCTCACCGATCACACACAATAGAAATAATGAAACAGCACCAGTGAAAGAGCACTGATGTGGAAATATAATTGACTCCCACTCTGGACCGATCCTTGGCCTGGACTTACAGTACATGGACACGGCCATCTTATTATCATATAAGCACGAGGGAAATAGGAGATGTTGTGTGGGGAAAATAAAAAAGCATAAAATAAGTAAAGGGGAAAAAAGCATTTTGCTTCTTCTTACCAACTGAATGGAAAAGAAAAACATTATTTAAAGACATCATTTATTATTCGTTTTTACTCTACATTGGAATCGTTTAACTAATTGATGTATTCATGTTTTGGACTCATCTAACGGGCTTTTAGCACATTCAGTCAGTTTGAAGTGCCTTTAACTTCTAGTGCTGCAAAGGTTTATTAGTTTCTTCAGACTTTTATGAATAATTCTCATGAAAATGAACATTGACATGGAGAGCAGGGCTGTCGCAATAACCACAATTTTTGCAATACCGCGATATTGACAAGCCGACCGCAGCGGATGGCAAGCAACCGCCACAACAGCTATGGTTTTTCTTTTTTTAATTCTTTGCAATGTGCAATGAAATGTTTTTACACTATGCTGCTCATGGTTCGTGTCCACAGGGGCGTTTTTCATTGCGAGGGGACGCGACGCTTCCCAGCATTGGACGCTTGGTGTGCTATCCAAAGAAACAAGGCACTCGGCTCCTGATTGGACGAACGCTTTCCCGCCGTCGGCTGCTGCTCCCAGCTTTCAAACCGGAACCAGTCTGGAGGCTCGTTTGGAAACTTTCTTCTCTTATTCCACGTCAATAGTTCACTGAGATGTGTTTCTGAAGACATCTGAGGAGAGAGATAATCCATGTTGACGAATCTGTTTTTATTTTGAATCAACAACGTTTAGTTTGAAAGATCATCGGGAGTTTGGAGAGGCGGCGAGTCGCGTCGGACGCCCGTGATTTGCATAAAGTAGACGAGCCCTCAAGCATGGAGGCTGTGGACATGGACCATAACGGCAGCAGCGTGACGAGGCGCTGAGCGTCTATTCTGCTCTGAGCGCTGCACGTTTGGGGATTTTATTCCGGTTGCTGAGAGTTGAAAAATGTTTAACGTTGGGTAAAACTCCACAAAGACCAACCGTCACATCCTACATGTAGAATACAAGTGCTGAACAACAACAACAACAATGGAGGAGAAATGAAACCAGACTGGCGGGTCCGTCCTCTCTCCCTGCAGGCTTCAGGCTTCCCTTCATCCAGAGCAAGCTCTACCTTGAGCTGACATTTTGATATTCCGTATCATAGCAACCAAAACGCAACCAAAGCGCCTCGGATGAAAAAAACGCTGCACCTCATCGCATTTAATTTCATTTTTTTAAAAGTTGCAATACCTCATATTGAGCTGTTGAGCCGATCGTTATCACCGCAGGGTTTATTCCTTCACCGTGACAGCCCTAATGGGGAGGTTAAAGAGCAGTTCTTAAAGAGAGTACAGAGCAGCATTAAACACTGACCCAGGCTTGTGCAGTGACCTACGCAGCACCTCGCCGCCCTCTGGAAGAACCAACAGCTGGAGCAGACGTAGTAAACGTACAATGCCAACATGTTTTTCTGGCGACTGGGTCGATCAGAAGACGGGGTATTGATGCAGATGCAGAATGTGCATCATGATACTTCATGGGAAAATAGCTTGCTGCTGAAAACTTTCATGATCATACCAGACTGTTGCTGGGAAATGTAGTTAAACTGGTAGAAATGATAGTCCTCATCACTTTCAATGAGAACGAGCACAGAACAACATAGCAATACAGTGGCAGTGGAGAAAGCAGACGTCTTCCATTGCATGCATTTATAAGAATGCAAGAATATTGTAAAATAAGAATATTATTTTAAATGTTCTGTATAAATAAATGCAGTGTTAATGCCGGAGTGAACCAGATTATTGCACTGTTAAGTCAGTATTGCACAGTTGAAGATATGATAAATGATGAGGTTATAGCTCCTGATAGGGGTAAAACATATTAAATATAGGTTTTCTAGTCTAGACGAGGGATATTTGATCCTTAATACAACCTATTTACTTTATGTTGTTGACGTCTGTATAACGATAAAGTATAATAAATTAAATGTCAGTTTGAGCCTATCCCAGTAAATGTTTGTACCGGTAGTCGCACGGAACTGTCATTGGATCGTGTTCCATGATGAACACTAAACGGCGTTGCACGTCGTCAGTGAGGGCGGCTGGTTAAGTCGGCGTCGATGCAGCTCGCTGTTGGAGGGTTTTATAACCCACCTCCACTCCCCAGTGATTGGTTTGGAATGGCCCTTAATATGGCGGACCCTCCACGCGAACGCACAAACGGAGTGGAAGTAGGTAGGGAGAGGTATGTAGGGGAACGCGTGGAATCGGGCCATAGACTGTATATAAGAAGTATATATATATAAGAAGTGGACGTGGTCTCTGTGACGTCACCCATTACTTTTTGGACTGACATTTTTTCTGTATTTTGGCCGTTTCAGTCAGAAGTGAGATGAGAGGATGGAGCACAACTGAACGCTGAATAAGACATTTTCAGGTGACCAAAAATGTTATAATAAATTTTGATGAACTGACTGGATGGCGAGCATTTAGGTTGTGTGAACTGCTCAGAAACCCTGAAAGCCGTACTGAATGCCCTGAAGGTACTTTCAGTGTAAATAAGGTGCCAGAGCTCATAAAAAAAAGCATCAAAATAGACTAATAGAGTTTGTTTATTAAATATCCCTGACCTCCAGATGTGCTCAAATCCCCCAGAATGTCTCTATTTACATATTAATTTATAAATAACTAAATAATTAATAATTTACTGAAATGCAGTTGCAGCTTTTAAATACAATAAAATATCTGATTTATCTGTCATATAGGCCTAGTGTCAATCCTTGTGCACAATCCATTTGGTTAATAAGTCAAAGAATTTCAAACTAAAGTTGAATTATGGGCCTTCCAATGTTGATTCATTTCATTGACGCCTGTTATTAAATGTTTGTTTATTAGCTGGGCTTCCTGTCATTTTGCATTTTTGACATCACGTTCTGTTGTCATGGAAATCACATGTCATGTCATGGAATCTGATTTGATCTGATCTTGTGATGTCACAATTCCTTTAATCTCTAATTCTTGAGTCCTGCTTCAGAGCCAGTCAGAGAGACGGTTCTTCACAGGTCCAGTCAGGTGGATCCACCACAGACACTCAGAGCTACAGTCTTTTACAGGTAACGAGAGATACAGGTAAGTCTCTCAGTCTGCTACAGAGAACTACATTCAGTCTTCTACGCACAACAAGTCTGCAACAGCGTGCAATGGACAGAAGACACAATCCAAGAAACGGGGTAAGGGTAGTTGGCGGTATTTCGGTCCGACCAGCATCCCATCGAAATTCCAAAAAGGGCAAACGAGCACCTCATCAAAATCAGGGTCAACCGGCACCACAGCAAAATTGCCCTCAGGGGAACGCTGAAATCATTGAGCTCGATGAGCAGCGTGATCTCTCTACAAAACTGGAAGAGACCACCAGCCAGCTGCGGCTCAAAGAAGGCAAACTCCAAGAACGAGAGAAATTGTGGGCGGGAGAACTCAAAGCTCTTGAGGACAGGTTCAAACGGGACTTGGCCAATAAGGACCAGGGCTTGGAGAACCGGGAACTCCAGAACAAGGTGGACCAGGTGCAGGATGAGCTCCACCTCAGAGACAATGAAATAGAGGGTCTCAATAGAAAACTGGAAGAGACCACCAGCCAGCTGCGGCTCAAAGAAGGTGAACTCCGAGAGAGAGAGAAATTCTGGGCAGAAGAACTCAAAGCTCTGGAGGACAAGTTCAAACGGGACCTGGCCAGCAACCAAGACCAGAACTGGGGACTCCAGAACGAGGTGGACCAGCTGCAGGATGAGGTCTACCACAGGGACAATGAGATCCTCAATCTCATTAAAGAAAAGCAGCATCTCTCTGAAAAACTCAGAGAGACCACTAGCCAGCTGCAGCTCAAAGGAGGTGAACTCCTAGACAGCGAGACAGTCTGGCAGGACAAATTCAAAGCTTTGGAGGACAGATCTGCAAAGGACCTGGCCGAAAAACAACCACGCCGGGAGACGAAAGTCCGACTGATGCACACAAGAGTGAGACAGATGGAGGTTGACCTGGCCAACGAACAACATCGCTGGGAGACCAAAATCAAACAGTTGGAGATGGACAACGAGGACTTGGAGGAGCTCCGTCTGAAACTCTGTCTGTTTCTTTTTCCGCAAGAGGGACACCGAGGACAGACAGACAGAGTTACAGAAGCTGAAAAGCAAAATGTAGAGTAGTTTTCTCCTGAATGCTCAGGCAGGCTTCCCTTACAATCCAAAAAGATTCATAAAAAAAAATAAATAAATAAAATCAAATAAAAGTTCAATGTGTCTGCCTCGCTGAAGAAACAGTATCAATACAGTATTGTATGATATTAATGTGGCTATAGAAGCACTGGTATCTGTTTAAGTTATGATTTAACACTGGAACTGATCAATAAAATGATGAATGTCACGTAATAAAAAGATGTTGCCAAATGGTATTTTAGTCACCGGTGAACAACAAGAGCTGGTTCTGTAATAAATAATGATATTCTGCAGGAATAAACCATGTGACCTTCATCACTGACGGGCTCATGATTATTTTTAATATTTTTGTTCGGGTCCATGTTTACTTCCTGTCACCTGATGTAAATCACATCCATTGCAACAGGAAATAAACTGGGACACATTTAGAATGTTTACGTTTAAAACCGTGTAAGGGTCTAAATATTGTATATTTATATATCACAAATGGACAGAAATCCTGACGGCTTGTTTCAAACGCACAACTTCTGAATACGGGCTGTGTGCATTTCTCTGTATATTGAGCGTTTTGATACTTTCACAGTATTTATAAAACACTTAAACCTGCTTTATAATATAAAATAACTGAAAATCGCACTTTTTACAATATGGGACCTTTAAGGAAATAGGCAACATTGGAGCAAAACTTTTCAAGACTCTAAAGACTTATTATCTGTGTTGACTTAAAGGTCCCACACTGTAAAAAGTGAGATTTTCAGTTCTTTTATATTATGAAGCAGGTTTAAGTGTTTTATAAATACTGTGAAAGTATCAAAGCTCTCAATATCCAGAAGCCATCTACCCACCGCAGCACGAGGCGGAACCATGGTTGGAACAGGTGTTGTGTCTGGTAGGCTACAGTTTCCTGTCGGCTTTGTGTTCCCCTCTAATGTTTCCCCCTACTCATGACCTAAATTTTGTATTTTTTATTTTTTTTGTGAAGCTTGTCCGACCTATAGATATAAATTTAATTATATACATTTTATTCTATATATATTTATATATTTTATATCTATGGTCCGACCTAGCAACAGTAGTTAAGGGGGGCGGAACCCTTTTCATTTCCGGTCTGTTGCCAGGGCAACAGCTCTGGTCCCAGTTTAAACAGACATGCATGAAGAAATATAAAAACAAATGTATGAATAAATGTAGAAAGAAAAGAACACATTACACATGACACATAAGTAAATACATACATTTAAAAATAAATATGAAATGAAAAAATAAATGCAAAGGAAATTAAATAGATAAAAATAAAATTAAAGAAAATCATGAAAATAAACACAAAAATAGTACATTTAAAAATAAATATGAAATAAATAAAAAATAAATGCACAAATAAATAAATGTAAAAATAAATAAATAAATAATGCAAAATAAATACATGAATTAATAAATAAAAAATAAACACAAATAAAAATAAGTTAAAACAATCATAAATATAAACACATGAATACATACATTTAAAAATGAATATGAAATAAAAATAAATAAATGCACAAATAAATAAATAAATAATGCAAAAATAAATACATGAATGAAAATAAATGCAGAAAATAAAAAAATCATAAAAATAAATACATAAATAAATAAAAGCTGAAATTATTTATTTATTTATTTAGTTATTATTTTGGCAGGTTCTGTTCTCCATAGTCTAAAAGAAATCTGTCTGGAGCTGCAAAACATGTGATCATTGTGATGAAGGTAACACAGTTTATAGACTAAGTATATAGTATATAAGTCTAATGCAGTAAGGACCAAAGAGACAATGCACTACGTAGTATTAGGGCCACATTGAGGGAAAAAACATCTGAGATTTACAGAATAAAGTCAGAATATTATGAGAATAAAGTTATAACTTTAGAAGAAAAAAAGAAAATAATGCATAAAATTACTACTTTATAGTATTTTGACTTTTTTTTTCAATTAAACTTATGACTTTATTATCGTAATATTATGACTTTTTTTCTCGTATGCCTATGACTTTATTTTTATAATATTATGACTTTATTCTCTAAATCTCAGATTTATTTTTTTCCCTCAATGTGGCCCTAATACTCCGTCGTACCGTCGTACCATAGACCTACAACAATGATAAATAAAAATGAAAATGTAAACAAAAAAGCAGTAATTCATTTCCATGTTTAAAGATCCACAGGGAGCCGCTGGAGAGGAGCTGGAGAGCTGCAGGTTGCTGACCGCTGGTCTCTTAGCTTCAGCCCAAAGATATCTGTGATGATAAAACCTTTGTATTAGTCAGCCTGTGGTGTTTATTTATACGGTGACCTGTGAGAGATTCAGCCTCCCTACTTTCCATCTGAAAGGCTGCTGGGTGGCGGCGGAGCACACACACTTTCCGGGTTGGAACGTCAGAGGGTGTAACACACACTAAATACAGCAGATGGTAAAAACAGTTCAGATTTATTTCTTTGAAAGCTGCTATAGAAATAAACTCGTCTTTAACAGAGTGCATTAAGTGGAGAGGCCTCGGGCTGCTGACTCCACCAGTAGATGGGGATGTTGGCTCACCGATCAAACTCGATAGAAATGATTAAACAGCACCAGTGAGCAGCACTGATGTGGAAATATAATTCATGTGACCCTGACATTCTATTATTGATTAAATGACAACAGTTTGATCATCATTTATTGATTGGTTTATAGATACAAATGTCATGTGACGCCGTGCAGGCCGCAGAGTTACAACAGCAGACTGATTATTAATTCCTGCAGGAATTCGTCTCGTGTATAATATACATGATAACATGATTTCAACCCTGAGATAATTACAACACAGTAACATAGAGAGATACATCCAGTAAATAAAGGAAAGAATATGACACTTTATCAATAAAATGATCAACGCTACATTAATATTCTCAGTGCTGGAATTTACCAAACATGACTCGTTTATGTTGTTTTCTAGTGTGAATTACACTGAATTACATTTAACATCTTATCAGATCACATCTTTAAAAAACAATCATATACATCAAATCCTCAACAAAACAATCGGCTTCGTTTTTCTGACCACATTAACAAATCTGGGTGGTGGCTATGGAGGCCCAAAGATGACAAAATTAAAGCAACTGAATACATCAATAAATGATACTGTTTGTTGAGTAAATAACATAAAGTGCAAAAACAAATTTATATATATATATATATATATGTATATATATATATATATATATACATATATATACATGTATATGTATATGTATATATATATATATATTAGGGCTGTCAATCGATTCAAATATCAAATTGTGATTAATCGCATGATTGTCCATAGTTAATCAATTATACGCAAATTTACCACACGTTTTGTATCTGTTGGAAATGTACCTTAAAGGGGAGACTCGTGGTACCCAGAGAACCCATTCACTGATCTGGAGGTCAGAGGTCAAGGGACCCCTTTGGAAATGGACATGACAGTTTTCCCCACCAAAATTTAACGTAAGTTTGGAGCCCGCTAAAAATCGCAAGTTGCGTTAAAGAAATTAGTGGCATTAAAACAAATTTGCGTTAACGCGTTATCATCATGTTAACTTTGACAGCCCTAATATATATATATATATATATTGATTTATTTTATTTATTTGAAATAAATTTAAACTTCATTTAATTTATTTAAAACTCTACTCCAGACTCCCACTCTCATCTCATTATCATATAAACACGAGGGAAATAGGAAACGTAAAATAAAAAAAAGATAAATGATAACATTTCTGCCAAGACTAAAAAAAAAGGAAAATGAAGGAGTTGAAAAATAGCTAATGAATTAAGTAATTAAAAAAAATTAAGTTTTAATTTATTCCATCAACTGATTAGTTGTAAAAGGTGTTCCCCGACGCCGCTATCATCCTTTAAAACTAAACTGAAAACTTTCCTTTTTAGTCTGTTTGTTGGTCTTAGTTATTATTTAATTTTTTGTCTTATTGTTTTTATAGGTCAACTGTTTCAACTATTATTTGATTTGATTTTATTCTCTTGGTTTTAATTCACATCTTTTTAATTCTTACTGGTTGGTTGCTGATCTTAATTATTATTAAAAAATGTATTCCTACTTCTAAATGTTTTTCTCATCATGTGTGTCTGTTTTAAATTGTGTTTACTTATGTGTAATTATTAATTACTTATGTTTTATCTTTACACTTCCGTGGTGGTTCACATGTTGTGCAGCACAAAGTATTTTTCTCACCAGCTGAACGGAAAAGAAAAACAAATAGTTTACAGATATTGTTTATTATTTATTTTACTCTCCATTTTAAGTGTTTAACTATAATTAATGTATTCGGTTGTATCTTTAGTCAGTTTTGGGCCTCCATAGGTGATAAGTGCCTTTGACTGCTGGTGCTGCAGGTTTATTAGTTTCTTCAGATTTCATGAATAACTCTCATGAAAATCAACATTTACAGGTTAAAGAGCGATTCTTAACCCATCTGTGCCCACAACTGAAATGTTTAATTTCCTTTTAGTGGAAGTCTTCTTTAAGCTTACCTAAATACAAACCTGGTTGCTGTTTATCACTATCATGATATATTAATGGAGATAATTCTAAAGCTCCTCATTGTGGTTGGATGGTCCTCTCTCTCCGTACGCTGTGATAGACGCTGGGTTTCATTTATTTATAAGCCTTTTAATCTGGATTTTTATCAAACATGCTCAAATGACCGGATTATGTTGCCGGCTGTTTTTACTCAGCTTGGAAAATTTCCCATTTTTCACCTGCAACCTGGTATAACATGTAAAACAATCTAAACCTCACTGTTATCCGTCGGGCAATTTAAATTTCCTATTTCAGTTGATTCATCTGCCTTAAATTATTAAATTATAATTGCTTTATTTATTACTAAGTTTCTTAGTGTTTCTTGGTGCCTATGATTGTTTATTTTTTTACTCGGCTATTTTGCATATTATTTCCGAGTTAAAATAAAGGTTGAATGAATCAATGAACCGTTCTTTTTCTTTTACTATATTTAGTCTTTGGACACATGGGACTCCTGCTTTTTCTATACATGTCATTATATTTTAGATAAAACAGTAGTTCTGTGTGCCCAAAGACTGAATATAGCATGATAAGAAAGAATGTCTGTATTTCAGAAACTACAAGGAACACAATCAATTATTGTATAACAAGTATAAAATCAAAGATATGCACACATATGCAGTGTAAAAAAATATATTTCATATGGAAGACATTTAATAAACACAATGTTTCCTAATTATTCAGACATCCTGACTTTGACTATGAATAAAAGTGTGATTTTTTCATGTGATCTAAACATCTCAAAGTTGTACTGTTAGATATTTACCTATAAAGTATGTTCGTATCAGATTTAAAGACTTTAGTTCAATCATCGTACTGAATGTCGTCTTTGGGCACAAACGGGTAAAGAGAGAATATAGAGCAGCGTAGAAAACACCCAGACTTGTGCAGTGACCTGTGCAGCACCTCGCCACCGTCCGTAATGTCGCATTCACACCAAGAGCGAAGCGGATCTTCACCTCGCTTAACTCGCGTGAGTTTGACCGTCGGTATCATTTGTGTTCATTCTGGCTAGACGCACCAAAACCAAACGCCGTCCTGTCTGGGTTAATAACGTCACCCGGCGGTGAGCTGTATTCACATACAGCGTCATTGCACTGACTGTATCTAGCAGCCACACGTCGCTACTGCGGTATGAACCCGAAATAAACAGATTGTGCTGTGATTTAATCGCAATAAACGGATCAAAATGATGCCGAAATAACAACGTAATGATGTCGGTTTGTAAAAAGTCTGAATTCATGCTTCGTCAGGTCTGTCCGCAAGACGACCAGCAAACTTTTAAAATGCTTGTTTTCTGAATGGAGTTTGTATTGATCAGAGTCAGGCTATGAGGCTGCTCCATCAACACTCAACATAAAGTCATAAATACGGCAGAGACGTTGTTGTTTCATCACACGGATTACTGCTCGAGAATAAATATTTCAACTCCCGCGATGGCGCTAATTTCGTGTGTTCGCGCCATTCGCGTTTCCTTGGCGTGAATTTGCATCTATTCGCTTCTTTGCATTGACTTTGTACGTAATCGCTCAACACGAAAAGCTGGCTTCGCTCTCGGTGTGAATGCGCCGTAAGAACCAAGAGCTCGAGTAGACTCTAACGACGGTGGAGCACAAACACTAAATGATGAGTCAAACTGCAAAATGACTTTGGTAAATACAAACACAATGTTTCTCAGGAAATATGATTGTCATAGAAAATCTGAAGAAACGAGCAGATAACCTGCCAAAGACAGGACAAGCAAACAGTAACGTCTTTGGCAATTTGACGGTGGTTTTGAATAATGCTTGATTGTAGGGAGGCATCACGAAAAGAGTCTGCACATATAAAAACGTAGCACCATATGAAGTTTCCAGTCCGTCCCTCTCTGGTGTTACATAGCACTGGATGTGATGAAGACGTAGATCCTGGCGAGGAACGAGGTGAACGTGCCCTGCCTCAGCAGCTTCATCTCCACGTCTATCAGGAAGTCTTTGGGCTCGCGGACTTGTCTCTGCAGGTAGACGGCGCCCGTGAAGCCGTTGAGCTTTCTGGTGCTGAAGTAGCCCTCCTCGTTGCCCTTGACGACGCTGATGACGATGTGGTCGCCGGAGTATGCGGGGGACGGTCCGATTCTGAAGATCTGGGCGGGGATGATGATGTTGGTCTGGTAGCTGAGCTGGTAGTACGTGATGCGGACGGGAGAGTTCTGACAGTCTAAGGAGTTACTGGGACAGCTGGTCCGCTCACAGCGTCTGGACATGAGTCAAGAGAGAGAGAGAGAGATAGAGGGCAGAAGAGCAGGACTACATTAAGAGGCTTTGGGTGTGTTGAGAAAATATAGACCCCAATCTTTTTCATTTTTCATTTATTTTCATGAGCTATTATTTAGCGAGAATTTGCAGTAGCTTTGTACACTAAAATGTTTTGGTGCACTGTGGGCTGAACTTTTGATATTTCAAAAATCTGGTTGGATCATTTGTGGAGGTCTTATATACTATATGTATATTATTTTATGTGATGCTTGAATTTAGTGGAGGTGAGATGTAACATTACATACACAATTTCAGATTTAATAAATTATTACTTTTGTTACTATCAACTTTATTTGATAGTCGTTATGTGTACGTATTTGTGTTATTTTCATATTTTTATGTGGTTATTTAATATTTAATACTACAGTATCCATGGTAATGATGCCAGGCTTGTATCTCCCAATTGAGTGTGTGTGTTTGTAAATTTTAATATGTAAATATTAATGTAAAGTCTATGTGTATAATGTATAATCTAAGAGACCGGCCTTGTATCTCCCAGATCAGGGGTCAGCAACCTTCACTATCAAAAGAGACATTTCAGGCAAAAAGAATAAATAAAAATCTGTCTGGAGCCGCAAAACATGTGATCATTGTGATGAAGGTAACTCAGTTTATAGTCTGATTATATAGAATATCAGTCTAATGCAGTGAGGGCCAAAGAGACAATGGACTACGGAGTATTAGGGCCACATTGAGGGACAACACATCTGAGATTTACAGAATAAAGTCAGAATATTACGAGAATAAAGTCATAACTTTACGAGTAAAAAAGTCGTAATATGCCCCCCCCACCGTTACAGATGCAGCGTAGGAAAAGAGGAAGAAGAAGAAGAAGAATATTGACAAAAGCAAGAGGGATAATGGGGCTAATAATGATTGCTAATACCGGCCGGTACACATGCCACCATGTGAATAAAGAGAGCGCTGCAGCCTGGAGTAAAGCTTGATGTAATGCTCCATAAAACGTGCACAGCTCATGCCAACACAAGAATGTGGAAGCTGCTCCAGTGAATCACAGGGTGGCACTAAAGGCCGACCAGGAGACGTTTTAATCTCAGCCACGGCTGCCGAGTCTCCTCACGAATGAAAGGTGTCTCTCCACGTCCCGCTGAGGACAATCAGGTGTCTCCTGATGACACTGATCAGACTCCTCCTGTGGGCTGAGTGGAGGGTGTGTTTGCTGTTTCTGTCCACTGGAGCGCAGCGCGGGGAGAGCTGCAGAGACGGCCCCGGGAAGCACCGAGCCCATCGGAGCCGTCCGACTTCATCGTAGCGCTCGATGGGGAGTCGTGTTGGGTTAGCAGCCGACCTCTACAGCTGCCACAGGTTCACAGCTAACAAGGTCCTTCTGTGCTGCATGCTGCACTGCTAGGACACGGATGTACAGGACTTCTCATTAGAGGAGCACCAGCAGAGAGGAACTGAGGGGGAACCAATCGACATATTCTCACAGATACAAGTCTTAAAGGGGCAGGATGTCAGGTTTTAAATATAACAATAACCTTAATAGTCATTTCACCACGGGGATGGGCGGCGACACGCTCCCATAAACGTTTTAATTTGTTATCTTCTCGCTTTTCTTTATCACTGATGCACAGGACAGAAAAACACTCATCAACATTGGAAAAGGAAAGGACTGGATAAAGTGCAGCAGACCGTGAGACAATCAACGCCTACAACATCTTCCGACCACCCAGCTAGACCAAAGAGAGGAAAAGAGGGAGGAGAGCCGGGACAGCTCCTGGTTGATGTCTGCTCACAGGAAAATCAAATGATGAAATAAGACTTTAAGCTAACGTAGGGTGACCGTATTTTCAAACCCCCAAACCAGGACCCTTAAGCGTACCGCACGTTCATGCATCATCAGGATGGATATCATGGAACACCTGTGGCGCATTAGAGCACGGAGTGGGATCATAAAGAAGGCATTATTATATGTGGATGCATTAGAGGCTGTGACAATCATGACACATCACATTCACTACTTTCTCCTCCTTTAATCTCAGGGCTGTCCCCGTCATGACGCACTGGGACAGTTTGGGAGTCCCGTAGAGAGTTTCCCTCAGAGGAAACGTATTGTCGTCTGGGCCTTGGTACGCAAATTATTATTCAACTTTAGTTTTGAACCCGAACAATCTCTATCACGTCATGTTGCTGGCCACAGACACACATCTACCTGGAGGCTGGTAGAATTAAAACTGTGGAGCTCAGAGGACATTTTGTCCAGGATGGAGACACCGGGTGAAAGACGGAACGGACGGTCCTGAGGGAGTTATATAAGCGGAGCGAAACGCCTGTGCACATAAGCACGGACGTTCTGTGGTTCAATTTAACCAGCGGATCAGTGTTCGTGTTTTTTTTGTGGTGAAAACTGGGACAAGTTGTTGGTAACTGTTGAAAACCGGGACATTTGAGTGTTTTACAGATATTTGTTGGGACTCGGGACACATCAGCTTGAAACAGGGACAGTCCCGGACAGACCGGGACGTCTGGTCACCGTAGGTTAACTCAGCAACGGGAAATCAGAGACTGTTGTGCCCAACATCTTTACAGAGACTTGACTCCATCATGACATCCCGGATCAAGCTGTTGCACTTGACGAGTGACAGAACGCAAGGTGCTCAAACGAAGTCAAAGTTGATGTTGTTGACGTGCATTTTTAGGTGTAGACGGCGCCTTAAGAAGGCAAAATTCCCCGCCAAGTTCTCATTAACTTTTACTGAGGAGCAATAGAAAGCCTCCTGACTGGAAACATTACAACTGGCATGGTTTGTGTTCAGCCCAGGAGGCAGGAGGGCTCTGCAGCGGGTGATTAAAACCGCCCAGAACATCACTGGTACCCGTCTACTGAGCACCAGTGATATCAGTGAGGTGGGGTGCCTGCGCAGAGCTACGCAGATACCCATCCCAACAACAGCCTGTTCACCCAGCTGAAAATCAACAAACCCTTTACCTTAATACACCATATCATATCTGTATATACAGTATGTCCTGTTAACCAATAAAACATAGAAAATGCTTTGCCAAAATATTATAGATTCTAAAATATATTAAGATCATTTTAAAGAAAACGGTGACTCACATGTCCGACACCTTCTTGTAGTTGTGAGGACAGTCAAAGGAGAGACATCTGAAGCCTCCCTGGAGGTTAAAGCACGTCTGTCCAAACGAACAGTTGTGGGTTCCAGCTGTGCATTCGTCAATATCTGGAAAAAAAATAATAAATGAAAGGGTTAACCACACTGAGAGCGTTTAGCAGTGTGATAATATTATATATTAGGGCCAATAATAACGTGTTAACGCTAATGCCACTAATTTCTTTAACGCATTAACACAACGTGCAATTTTGAGGTTGTAGCGGCTCAGTTTTAAAGCTAAAGTGAAGATCCTGGTATCCTAGTAAACTAGTAAACCTGATGAATCCATCCACTAATACATAACGTTTAACCAGGACGAGCTCCAAGTCTGAAAATGAAGAAAATCTGAAACCATTGCATGAAAGTCTACGGAGCAGAGCCGTAGAGCTGTCGGACCGCGGTCGGAGCTGGCTGATGCTACGCTACGATTGGCCAGTCTGCATTCGAAGGGCGGGACTTAGCGAAGGGTCGATTGGAGGCTCCTCTCCTCTGGTATCACCTTGTGTTATGCTGGAGTTTTGATTTCCTGTATACTTCATTTAGTATTACCTTACTTAGCCTGACAGTATGTTTCCCTGTCAGTCTCATTTGTTAGAATTAATATTTCATTATTATTTGTTAACCTCTTAACCCGACGGACCCGGTACCGGGTTGAAACGGGTCGTACCCTGTTGCGTAGTTGCAAAAAAGTGGCGATGGAAGATGATCTACTTACAGAACATACAGTATGTGTGCCATATCTTTTTTGAAAGCTGAGGTCTCCAGCTTTCACAATCTGTAAACAGACTGTATGTACGTCTTATTGTGACGTATTTTAACAATACAGTCACACAGAAATCAACTTTGTAAATATAGGAAAACGTTGTGAACAAAAGATCAGAGAAGATGTCCTCATTATTCTGTAATATAACGCTTGGTATCTTTGGAAACTAGAAATTCCGAGCTTTCCAACGGACCTTAACCGCACCTTGTGTCACAAAGACAGCAGGTGAAGCGGAGCCTAATTCCACCTCTGTTAAATCAAATGATTTTCTTTTCGTGAATCCCTCTCTCTATGTGCTGTAGTCTTAGAGCCGGACCATACCACCGTTCACTGAGGCCTCACCTCTGCAGGTGCGTCCGTTGGAGGACATGGCGTATCCGTGAGCAGGACAGGCACACTGGTAGCTGCCGACCACGTTGACACACTGGAAGGTACAAAGGTTCCCGATGCCCGTGGAGCACTCGTCGATATCTGTTCAAAAACACACACATCTCATCAGTGGGATTAGAGCGCTGTGTGGAAGCCAAAGGCAGGTTCAAATAAAGCAGTACCACTTTTCCTCTTTATCTTCTGTGTGTGTGTGTGTGTGTGTGTGTGTGTGTGTGTGTGTGTGTTTCTCCTCTACGCCTGTGTGACGGTGTTTTCCTGTTTGGGGATTAGAGACAGGAGCTACCTTCAGGCCCCGTCACCCAAAACACAATGAAATCTGTTACTGGAGACAAGAGTCGTGCTGCTGTTCTCTGCATTCAAGGAAAACACTGTAAACTTATTTAAATCAATGAGACTTAACCTGAAGGGGTTAAAACTGCTCCACACATTTAGTCCTGACAGAAAAGAGTCCACTGTATATGTCTAAGGCGACGATCACACGACAGCTGAATGCTCAATTCTCATTTTTTGCCCATTTTTTCTGCCTAACCCAGGAGTCAGTAAACCTGCGTCTCTTCAACTCCTCTCCAGTAATATTTCTCATAATATTCTGACTTTATTGTGTAAATCTCAGATGTGTTGTCCCTCAATGTGGCCCTAATACTCCGTGGTACATTGTCTCTTTGGCCCTCACTGCATTAGACTGATATACTATATACTGAGACTATAAACTGAGTTACCTTCATCACAATGATCAGATGTTTTGTGGCTCCAGACAGATGTTTTATTTTGAAATGAGACTGTATTCACGTAACAAGCGGAAACTGACGCGCCGTCCCGGACATGTCCAGGGCTGACACTGGAGGGGTACCTAGAGCGTCGTAGTGTGAAGCGTAGAGCCGCTGACCAAGCGTTGGTATTTGACGAATTAGAAGTGAGAACATGTTGACCCCGTGACTTTGGCAGAAAATACCTTCACAGGTGTGTCCGTCCTCTTTCAGGAAGTAGCCTTGGCGACAGTAGCACTGATATGAGCCGTAGATGTTGGCGCACTCCTGGCTGCAGGGGCTCTTGTCACATTCATTTACATCTAAGAAGAGAAAAGAAGAAAAGACAAGATCAGAATTCTTCCTGTTTTCTAATTCTTGACGGATGAGGCTGGTCTTGTTACGTGATTTTCTTATTCTCAATAAATCCTATAAAAAGACTAAATTTAAATATGTGTTATCTTCCCAAGCCCACTGATTCCTACAGAAGCTAAAAACGTTTAATAAAACTGTCACAAACGTGTAGTTTCACTGGTCTCAGAATTTTCCAAAACTGCTGTCACAGTAGTTTTTAGGAAATGTTACTAAAACAGCCTGAAATATATATTTAGTGGAGCGGATTACATGATAAACCATTTCGTGTCTGTTTAGTGTCTGCTTCCTCATGAGAGCATGGGGGGTCACAGCATCCAGGGGCTTCCTATTGGTGCTGACGGCTTTGTCTCCTTGTGTCGCAATGACCGTGCAAGATATTTCAGCTTCACACACACTTCCTCGGTGGGAAAATGAAACAGCTGGGTCTTGATGCTTGATTCCCTGGCCGCCATACTGCAGTTAAAAATTATTAAAACTATCAAATTAGATCCGGCATGCTAGAAAACAGATAATCTGACACCAAGATCACTCAAAGTTGACCAAGTAGATGAATTTCTATGAGAGAAACCACTAGGTCAATTTGTAGCTTGGATTTTCAAGTGGCCAATCGTTTATCCTCGTGCTAAATTTGGTGCTTGTATCACTATTTGCATGATTTTTCCACTATCCGCTCCACTAATAGTGCATTTGTTGGGGACTATTTTCAGGTGCGGATTACTCCGCTGCAGTGGAGGAGCAATGATGGTTTCTAAAGCTATTTGTCATTAAACTGCTTCCCCAAGAAAGACAAGCCTCAAGTGTCTGGAACGAATTAGTCCGAAAGGCACTAATCAAAATGTAATCATGTCGCTGGAACAAGCTTTTATTAAAAAAACAACCTGATAAGATGCAAAACTTCGCCTTTTGGATTGTGACCAGAACGCATCACAACTTGATTAAGTCTCCCTGAATAACGGCTGTGACGAGCTGATCGCCTCCTGGTCAGCTTCACTCTCTGAAAAAACAAACCTCGTCTTCCTCGACACTCTTGACTGACGGTACCTGAACCTGGAAACCATTAAATATGCACCATCAGACACCTCCGCATCCCAGAGACGGAGACTAAATTAAATTCCAACAGCAGATAACAAAGACTTACAAAAGGACTCACAAAGAGTTTTCTATCAATATATAAATAATCTCCAAAGCCTGTGTGAAGTCTGCATTTGGCTTTTGATGCCACCGTTCTCCCCAGAGGTTTACCTCTACACCTTACAGACTTAATAGGCAACATTTTCCTAGAAAACAACGATAGACTCCTACAAAATAATCCCTCTCAATCATCACTTAGAAGTGTGTGACGTTTCTGGGCATCAGCAAAGAGCTTTGGAGCTGTTACCTCCAGCCTTTTGCTCTTTGCTCGCTCTACATAGACATGAAGGAGCATCACTCAACACAGTGAGGAGACACACGTCAGCTAAAAGCACAACATCACTCTAGAGTTCAGCTGCTTGGCAGTAATGTTAGCTGACCAGACCAAGGTCTCTCCATCAGTCACTGCTGATCCTAGTGGTGGCTTTTCCCGCTTCAGCCTCCCGACCGCGGCCGGAGGGAACGGGGGAGACGCCGGAGTTTTGGTGGGAGACGATAACGTTTCTCTCTGAGGAGCCCCGTCACTTCACGAGACACGGGAAACCTCTGCTGGTCTGGAGGAGCTGCAGCAGTTATT
>CAKAOI010052393.1:0-19686 GCA_916701655.1 Sebastiscus albofasciatus
GAGAGAGAGAGAGAGAGAGAGAGAGAGAGAGAGAGAGAGAGAGAGAGAGAAAGAGACAGACACAGAGAGACAGAGAGAGAGAGAGAGAACAGCCTCTGCTGTTTTCTTACAGTCATTGAGCTACTGTATATCTGAGGAATAAAGTCTCATAATTTTCCTTTTTTTGTTGGTTTTTTTAACCGTGGTGTCGAATTGGGTATCGAGAATCGTGGAAATTCACTGGTATTGGCACCAACTACTAGATTTCTGGTATCGAGACATCCCTAGTCGATCATGGTCATTTAATTGTGGAATGCCAAAATCGTGATTGCGATTAGTATTCGATTGGTTGTGTCGCCCTAATTTTTGTCAAGGAAAGGATTTAATATATCTGATACTGCAGACAGAATCTATTCTAATCAGTAATAAGAAAAAGCATTTTTAAAGTTATTTTAATTTGGAGGTTCTGCATTCTTTATTTCCATTTTCCACCTGCTGGGAACTCCTCATGGACAAAAAAACTCCACTACCAAAGAGTATTAAGACACATTTGCCACTTTTGACCAGTTGGGATGAATTTGATGAAGTATGAGCCCAGAATGAAGTGACTTATCTCCACTCTGTGTTTGGGAACACTGAGTCTGTGGTTCTGTTCTCATATCCTGTCTGCTGTCTTTCTAATATCCTGACCTGGCCCTGGTCACACTGCACCTTGTCTTTGTTTGGTGCTTCATCAAATGAATTCAGGCCACACAACATTAATCATCTCATCAGTTCCTCTGCTGACTCAGAATCACTAATTCCTACTGATAGTCTCTCTTCTTGCCAGAGGCTTTCTGTTGTCTTATCCGTAGTTTTCAATGGCGTTTTATTTTTCACTCTTGTTTATGCTAATGTGACCCTCCTCGTTTGTTTATCCTGTCATAAAATGACTGGACTAAGGCATTTCTGCACCACTTGTGCAAGCCTAGACCCACAGCATCTATTGTTGGCGTCACAGAATGTCACTGGAAATGTTTCAGATAGAAATAGAAATACATTTTATAGTTGACACACAAACAGACATGAAATAACAGCTGGAAAAATTATAGAGTAAATAAAGTGTGTAATTGGTTTGTGCTGGAGCCACACCGTTTTAGACCAGCAGTTTTTAGATGAGACTTTGCAGAGAAAAAGCAGGAAAATACAAGCCATGACTTTTCATCCTTAGTCATTTATTTCCTATTACACTGCTGTGGAAGGCTCAAGTACTCCTTCAGTCTTAAGATGTACAGTATATCAGTACTTTTTCAGCTTTCCACATCCTTAACTTTCTTACACTATCGATCAGCTTTAACTCTGTTTTGTTTGTAGTTCTTGGATGTAGTTGATTGGAGTGGATATTTGTATTAAATACAGTCATTTTCGATGACCATTTAAACAAAAATGACTTGAAACTACAGTACAACCGGGCCTTGTAGCTTGGTATTTCAGGCCACTTTGGATCCCAGCCAGACTTCCTGTTTGGAAGTTTTTTGGAAGCTTTTCTCATCTTTCTCTCTTTCCTCTGCCCTCTCCTCCCCTGTACACTTTCCTCTCCTTGCCTCCTCTCTTCTCTCTACTCATCGAGGTCTCCTGTCTTCTTCCATTCCTATGTTCCATCCATGTCCCCTCTCTGTCTATCAAGGTAAACAAGCACTTACTAATTTTATGAATTTTACAAATTACTTACTATATTTTCTCAGATAATGGCCGGCAGCGTGGTCGTCATGAATAGGCCAGGCGAAACAAAACAAGGGTTGGTGAACTCCTGGTGCCTGTCATACAATGTGATACGTCATACCGATACCACTTTTTTAAGACCGAGTACAAGTACAAGTACTTACATTTGGGTACTCACCGATACCGAGTACCGTTCTCTGTGCCAAAAGATCCTCGTTAACAGCCAGCGGTGCGATGCGACCGGCTCTAGGTCGTCTTGGAAAGGCTCGGGGCGAAGGTGGCTCGCGGCCGCAGCTTTACAGCGCTCCCCGCTCGGACCTCGCCGCACCGTGACGGGGCTCCTTGCTCCCGGTGCGACTGTCGACCAGGGCAAACTGTCCTCGGTACGCCCCAACCGCGTCGTGCCGCGGCCCACGTAAAAGGCGCAAGGGGTCTGTGGCGTTGTGGGCAACCCACCCGACCCGTCTTGAAACACGGACCAAGGAGTCTAACACACACGCGAGTCAGAGGGAGCAAGCAAAACCCTGTGGCGCAATGAAAGTGAGGGCCGGTGTGCACCAGCTGAGGTGGGATCCCGGCCCAGCGGGGTCGGCGGCACCACCGGCACCACCACGCACCGTCGGGGAGGTGGAGCATGAGGACCCAAAAGATGCTGATGAGAGGTTAACGTCACGCTGCTGTAAAGTGGTATCGGTGCCGTTTTGCTAGTACGAGTACATGAGCAAAGTATTGGACCCGAAACCCGATACTGGTAACGGTATCAGTGCATCCCTACTACTAAGCATAATATACATTTCCATCACTTCAATGTGATACATTTTCAGTACTATGTTTTTCTGGATTACTCATCTAAAGGGATATTTGTCCTACTTCATGTATGTGTGATGATTTGCCAGTCAAACTGTATTTTGTAGTAACGTAAATAGCCAGTATCTACATTTTAAGTACCATAAGACAACTGTTCGAGTCAATGTGAATTTCCACAACACATTCATGGAAATGTGTCACAATAAAAGCCTTGTTGGGAAATGAAGGGGTTCTGTCCACTGAAAAGCTAAAGGGCTTTTAATTTGAAACAGATATAGAAAGTGTTGAGTTTGTATTATTTTTTTCATTAATTTCTCAAAAGATCAGTCATGCCGGAGTTCTGCTCATCAACATGATGTATGAGCAGTTTGTCAAAGTAAGAATCTCTACTTTTGTAGCAGTTGTTGTGAGATTTGAATGAGCCTACCTCTGATGTGAAGTCATCTGGTGTCACAATTCTGTTGATGGTACAACCACCTCCACATACACACCAATACCAGACCTATTGTGGAGCTGTCTTTAGGTGTGAGAAGCTTTTCCCTGAGTTGAGAAATTAGTTAGGACAGACCACTTTCACTTACAAAAGAGCCAATTACAGCAACATAATGCTGTCTTCAATTAGATTTGCATGGCCCGCTCAGAGGCAGGCGGTGCCTATTGTCCTGCAGATTAAACACAGGCAGCGCAGCGGCCACGCTGCTTACTGCTCAGACTGAACCTCAGGCCTCACTTCCACTGCCTGCCTGCTGCACCAAGCCTTCCAGCATCACACACACACAAACATATCCAAACACATGCTCATACACACAGTCTGTTGTACTGATGGGTGACTGCTAGCATGCATTTACTTTGCTGTGTGACTGGAGCATCATTTAATACTACAAATCTGGTTTAAAGAGCTGGCTGAACGCTGCTTGCTCCTGACATTCAGTAAGTTTTTAACTAATTTTAGTGCTGCACTTCCATAAAGTAACTAATAAAATAAAATATCCTGACTTTCAATACTGAGATAACCCTGATTACATTATTATGACATTTGTCAACAATTGTAAGATTGTTGGAATCTGTGATTCTGTCACTTAATGACACTCCCAACCTTTTGTTCCAGGACTGTTTGTACCTTATTACACGTATAAATCAATCTGGGTCGGTGTCCCATGCGCGCTCGCATGTGGCTACGCTGTTCAGACAAGACTCCAACACAAACTACAGTGAAGCACCAAAACCACAAAGTTGTATCAAGGGAAGCCCATCTGTTAAACAGTGTTGGCCGCGGTCGGAGGACGCGGGGGAGACCGTAGCTTTGGTCTCCAGGGCCGGAGTCTCTGCTGTATTCTGCTATAGCACAATCTGTAAGCACAGTGCTGCTTGGCTAAACAACGGATCTAAAAGCTAACATACGGATGTTGCGTTATGATGCGTTCAAGTGAAAATGAGTATTGGGCGAAGGTCAATTTTAATGTTATCATGATGTGTTCAAATGGAATCTTGTAAATGTAGTTTTTGGTGAGAAACTTGTGGTGGATCATCCGGGATTAATACATTTGTAAAAAAAAAAACAGTATGCAAACGGTAATGAAAGAGTGTATGGTGAAGTACATAGGATTTATTGTTTTGTGTTTTACCGTGGTGTTTGAATTGGGTATCGAGAATTGTGTAATTTCACTGGTATTGGTATCGATTAAGGAACCATTACCAATCACAGATTACCTTTCCTGTGTTTTAATGTGTTTATTAGTAAACCGAGTTAGTCTCTGGTGTAGTAGTAGACTTTTCCTCCAGCTGGATGTCCTGAGTGAGTCTTAAAGGGTAACTTTGGTATTTTTCAATCTGGATCCTATTTTCCCATGTTTTTGTGTTTAAGTTGTTGTTGTGTCTAAGTTAATGGGGCAACCGTTTTTGAAATTGGTTCAGTATTGTAAAACAGGCTCAGATTGTTATTCTAAGTGTTTGACAACAATATGGAAAGGACCCTACAGAGAAATAAAACCTTTTTCTTTACATTTCGCTTCATCCGGTCTTTTTGTTATTGTGTCCGAGTCCCGCTCAAGGAGAAGTCTCGTTGTGAAATCTGAATATCCCTATACTCTGGCTCAAATAGATACGGTACTTCCGGCAACATGTCACATCGCAAGATTTCAGATCGAGACTTCTCCTTGATCTTTCCATAATGTCAGACACTTATAATAACAATCAAAGCCTGTCATGTTAAAAACAAGCACTTTCAGTGGACCTAAATTAAGGTGCCAGCTTGCCCCAATAGGATTACATTGCAGCTTGTGAGCAACTGTCGTCCAGCGCTCTCCCTCAATAATGGACCAGTTTCAGAAATGATTGTCTCTATTAGTCAGTCAGACACAGAAACATGGGAAAATATGGTCCAGTTTGAAAAACACAGAAGTTACCCTTTAAGGGCTGCCAGGCTGGATTTCTGTGGCATGGCGTGTAGCAGTATGTTTATTTAGGGTCTGAACGGGATAGGGTCGGGATGATGGTTTCATTTCACCAATTCAAAGCACAGACCCTTCTCATGACCTCGAATTGTGTTCATTGGTTTGGTATCTCCCTTCACTTCAGATAACTCATTCACTGTGTTGTTGGTTTGATAATACTGTTTCTCTTGCTCCGCCTTGTTTGTGTTGACTCGAGCTGTACGATGAAACTGAAAACATACGTAGGTCTGCAGTGTCTGATAGTACACTAACATGGACTTCTTCCGCATTTCTAATTTGAACCCACCGCATATAGCGTGATGCACACAATGTCCATTTGTTGGTGGTCCTAGAGAGTGTCTACCCGTTTACAGTCCATACATTTGTGTCTTGAGATTGTGGTGTGACTCAGTATTTTATATGGTGGCTCCAGTTCTGTCAGTATCCTGAAAACCTTCTTCCAGTCGACCACATGTCTTTGCATATAAATCTTGCTATCTTATCAGTTAATGGCCATTTTACGAGCTTCTGGCGAGGGTTCTGTGGATGAGTGTGGTGAAAAAGTATGCAGTCAGATGAGGCTGTACAGTTACGTTGCTCCACTCTTTTCTGGTGCCTCCGCTGCCTAAACCCACACACTGCTACTCAGATTCTTCAGTATCATTTTTAATAAAAAGTGAAAGCCCTAGTGTCTAACAGCCTGGACACACCAGGAACGTCAGCAGCGCGTGGCGGCTACGTTACCTGTTGTTTTTTATTTCGGCGTCCGTGTTAACAGGTTAGAGCAGCCACACTGCCCGCGTGAGACGCGCGTCTCAGCAGCGTCTGTTCTAGAGAATAGAGGTCTCACCTATTTTTGACACGTGCCGCGCGGTTCACAACAACAACAGACAGTGAAAGTGATCTATTGACTGTATAGTGACATCATACCAGCAAGATTACTACAGTTTCGATGTCTATCTGTAGAATATGTTACGGAGATGCAAAAAAAGTAAAGACTTCTTTTTAAATCAACACTTCCTGCTTTCATTTCAAAATAAAAGCCATCAAGCATTTTTTCTGTAGACAGAATTCCTTCATTTGTTAACACAAGGCTTTTTTTCTGAAATATGTGGCGGACAGTGTTGTAGAACATGCAGTGACTTGGATAGCTCCATGAATGAATATAGAACGGAGTTTTATTTGTGGATTATTACTATTATTTACAAATTACCACACGTTTCTTAACCTTTCTCTGTCTAAAATAAATATAAATGATTTATAATGAAATGAAATGGCCATTAAAAGGCAAAGTCTACATAGAAAGAAAGGGCTGACAGTACCAGCTGCAGAAACGCAGCTGACACGCAGCTGAAATGCAGCTGGTGTGAACACCCGACGCGTGAATCATGCAGCAACCACGCCACGCGCTCCAGACATTCCTGGTGTGTCCGAGGCTTAAGGATTTATTGTAAATCACAAATCGTTTTGGGTCTAATATAATGTGTTAACAGTGCTTATTTAAAATTAATTCAGTATTGGGGTAAAGATCTTAGAGCTGCCATTCCGCTTATCATCAGCTCACAGAGCTGAAGCCTTGTGTGCTTCATTTCAAACACAATAACGTGTGTTTGAAATGAAGCACACAAGACTTCAGCTCCCAGCAGTACCTTCTGACTTACCGTTGCCTTTGTTAGAGAACCACTCTAGTTGGGGCAGGGATGTTGTGAGGTTAATGACTGTGAAAAAATCGCACTAAGGAGTCAGAAGTTGCAACGGTGACACAAAAGTGGAGGTCATGTAATTAGGAAGAGTGCTAATGATGGTGTAGCCACAGGAGATAGCCATAAACATCCTGAACAATTGGCTGTCAGCTGATGACCACTGGTGTTACCCTGCTGGATACAGTCTGAGCCAACAACTGATCTAGCCTGGAAAAATACTGTGGGGAGGGAAACTATTCAGTTTGTCCCAATAAAACGAATGCAGACAAAAGCATGGGGCAGTTAACTGGAAGCTTATTATTACCAGAAGTGTAAGAATGACCCTTTCAGACATGCACCTCTTTATGTTACTCTGATGGCAATTTAACATCAACATGTGTCTCACATCTGAGCGTCCTGGTCACATTTATTATCTTATTTTTAAATTTAATTATTTATGTATTATCTCTTATGCACAGTATCAGTTTAATAAACTAGAAAACACAATGCGAAAGAGACAATTATAAGTTCTTGAGAAGATTTTCTGCGGCGTCAACAGAACAAAAAAAAAACTGACAGGCTCTCCCTACATTTTCAATATTTATCCATGACAACTGCATGGATGAATCGTAGGGATGTCCTGATCAAGTTTTTTTGGCCCTGATCTAGGTCCGAGTCCTTTTAATATTTTTTAATACAGAGTCCAATCCGATACTTCAATAAATATACAGAATGTTGATACATCTGATACATGGATCCAAATACTCAAGGTCCTGGTTCTTAACTATGAAGCTGCTAAGCTTAAAATCTTCAAATGATATTAAGGTCATTTTTTTTGGCCTGCCATTAACTTACTCACAGAATTAACATTATTAGTAACTAGGGATGTCCATAATTAACCGTTTAACCGTTAACCGACATTAAGCATTTTAACCGATTGACGCTATTTAAGGAGAAAGCTGGTCCACCTTAACAGCCCACCTTAAGGGGCGGAGCCGGAGTTGCAGGATACAGGAAGTCGGCTCCGGTCTCTGGCTCGCTTGAGCGGAGTGGAGGAGTTGTAGTTTCGTAGCATTTATTCACCGACAAATAAACTGTCCACACACTGCTACACCTACGTTCACAGCTAGAACACCACCAACAACCTCACACTCACCACCAACACACACACACAGTCTGTTGGAAACTCACTAAAGTTACGCAGACTACGAGTCGGTGGCGAGCACGAAGCCTCCAGCAATGCTAGAGCTGCTAATGTAGCACAAATACACACACTGTTTGTTGGACTCTCGCTAAAGTTACGCTGGGCAAACACACAGCTGACAACCTGCTAAACTAAACTAAATGTGTGGTGGAGACTTTTACTGGAAAGTGGCTGCATGTCCGCGACACTACACGCAGCATCGTAGCTGCTAAGTTAACGCTCCCGGACGGTGAACTGGAGACTCAGTTGTCTGTTGTGCTCACACACTGCAGCTGACGCGAGGCACAAATCTTGTCGGTTAACGGTTACTAATATATATTTATATTGTCTTCGTCTCCGGATAGCATTAAACCCAGCCAATAAGTGTGTTTCTGACCATGAGTATCCAAACTTTTTGTAGAAGAGCTTATTACTCCAAATTGCATTTCTCTTTTGACAGTTGAATGGAACACGGCAAGTCTGCAGATGCAATACTGAATATAAGCTCCTTAATGCCTTACGCCCACTGAATCTGGCTGCGTTACGGGTACTTTATGGCTACAATGTGGCTCAGCGGACACTTTTCTAATAAGCATATAGTACCACCTAGCATAGCATGTGTTTACAGCTCATTTACATGTGTTAACAGAAGTTTTGTAGCTGTACTTTCTTTAGTGTAATAATTTGACTACCCCAAGCAGATTACACTCTGAACACAGTTTTATCTCTGGTCCAGCCGTAAAGCCAATGCTCCATAGCGCTACTAGTGGCCAAAAACTTTACACAGGGGACCTTTAAGAAGATCCTTTTGAACCTTTTGTCATCTCTAACTTTCTGTGTGATCACTTATTTTAAATGATTTAATCAGACGATAAAATGAAATAACATAAAAACATAAAATAATGATCTGGGCGGACAGGAAATGACTGCTGGTAACTAATATAATACTAAGTATTTAAGAGCTGTGATCATACTGGTTTATACCCCAGAAAAATATGCAAAAATAGAACAACTAAATGGTAAATTCAGCAGTATTAAAACACAGTTATGGTGAATACACAAAGCAGGAAGAGGCTGCAGCAGACCTAGTCAGCTGTCACGCTGTTTGATTGTTTGCCAAACTCAAAAGAGGACGAAGAAGAAAGGCCCTGTTCAGACCTGGTATTAACATCCTCAGTGATCGGATCACAAGTGGACAGCTCTAAGTACGTCTGTTCACACCTGGCATTAGAATGCGTCTCCACATTTCTTGAGTGACCACTTGTGATCACATCCCCGCTCTATATGCAAATAAACACGTAGGAAACACACGGCCTACATCCTACATATTCGTGAATTCTGGTACATTTTATTAAGATGAAAATAAAATTTTATTGTACCGCTGCCTTTGCCAGACAACAGCGGGGTACAGCGCTCCAGAGAGCCGGGGAGGACAGAGAACAGGTGGGCAGACAGAGAACAGGCGGGAGGACAGAGAACAGGCGGGCGGGCAGACGGACGGACGGTCGGGTATCAGCTCCGTGCAAAGCAGCGGAACAAAAACAGCGACACATCTCCGACAGTATGATAAGAATGAACTTCCTGTTCCCAGTCTGATAGTCTGTAGATATGTAACCTATAAACAAGATATATTTGAACAAAGTACAGTTGTACCGACAGGATACAGTAGAGCACAGAGGCCGATTCCATGCTGACCAGCGCCCATATCTGCCTGTTTATTCATTTGAGGGGCGCGGTGATCCCACAGATCAAAGCGGGACATTAGATGAGGAGGCGGTCCTTCATGTGGCCCAGGACACATTCACTACACACTGCTAAAAGAATGTGGTCATATGTGGCCCAGACCACCTCTGAATGTGGTCTGAAAGATCCGATCTCAATGTGTCTTGAGTGTGTTCACACCTGTACTTAGAGCTGTGATCGGATCACCGAGGACGCATGTTAATACCAGGTGTGAGCAGGGCCAAAGAGATCTAGCGATCTCTCTCTTGCTTTTTCCTTCTCCTTCTCTCTCTGTCTTTCTTGCCACTTATTTACAAACACAGAAGTAGTCGTAGTAGTACACTAGTTTTACTGTATACAGTAAAACAATATGCTCAAATTGGTGTGTCAGTGTGCTGACTTGACTATGACTTGCCCCAAACTGCATGTGATTATCATAAAGTGGGCATGTCTGTAAAGGGTAGACTCGTGGGTACCCAGAGAACCCATTTACATTCACATATCTGGACATCAGAGGTCAAGGGACCCCTTTGAAAATAGCTGTGCCGGTTGTTCCTCGACCAAATTTAGCGCAAGTCCGGAGTGTTATTTAGCCTCCTTCACGACAAGCTAGTATAAAATGGTTGTAACAAATGGATTCCTTAGGTTTTCTAGTTTCATATTATACCAGTTTTAATCACAATCTTTTCTCTAGCTTTAAAACCCGCTACAACTTATAAATTGCAAGTTGCTTTAATGCATTAAAAAAATAAGTGGCGTTAAAATGAATTTGCGTTAATTATCGCGTTAACTTTGACAGCCCTAATAGTTACGTTATTATTTGAACACAAACCATGATCTGTTTTTTGTTTTTTTAACCCTAACCAAGTAGTTTCCTTGCCTAAACCTAACCAATCGTTTCACAACATTAACCATGTGTCTTTGTGTGTTTCTGCGGGCTTGATACGAAGCTCATATGAAACATATTTTTGATCCAGAAACGTCCACATTCAACATATTCGTTGTTTGCAAAAACACAAAATGCCAATATTTTTTCTGGCAGCTAGGTCAGTAACAAATTAAATCCATAATAAAATATTCATTGTAAGTCAATTGCTAATAAATATAGACATTTATATACATTGACAGTGAATTTCAGGCTTTAGAAACACGAGCAAAAAAGAGTTGGAGCTCAGACACAGTGGAGTGAGCTGCGTAGGAAGCCAGAATGTGATGCAGCCGTATCCAGTGGATGTTGGGCATTACTTCTCACTCTTCTCCGCTCTGCGGTACTGCTGAACTACTAAGGTTGCTTCACCTCACTGATATGCAGCATATTAAACACAAGGTTATTTCATATCCTCCACTCAGTTTTTAAGTCAAGCATGTCAGTAATCTGCTGACTTCCACAGTGACCCCTGCCACCACCTTTACTGGTTTTCCTGGAAAACTGGAAAAACTGTGACTCATGGGAAAGGAATAAACACAGCTACTGTATTTAACCCTGCTACATTAAAGGGACTGTTTGTAAGAATCAGAAATTGCTTGTTAACAGCGACACCTGTGGCCGTTAAGTCAACGAAAGTCAGCGTCCTGTTGCTCGCGCTCGCACTTGTGCTCGCTCTACATAGACATGAACAAGCATCGCTCAAAACAGTGAGGAGACACACGTCAGCTAAAAGCACAATATCACTCTATATTTCAGCTGCTTGGCAGTAATGTTAGCTGACCAGACCAAGGTCTCTCCATGAATCAATGCTGATCCTAGTGTCGGCTTTTCCTGCCTCAGCCTCCCAACCGCGGCCGGAGGGAACAGGGAAGACACCGGAGTTTTGGTCGGAGACGATAACGTTTCTCTCTGCGGAGCCCCGTCACTTCACAAGACACGGGAAACCTCTGTTGGTCTGGAGGAGCTACAGCATTTGTTTCGGCACAAACATCCGCTGTACATTCACTAGATATTCTCAGAGCTAAACTAACTCTTCTGCAGTGTGGAGTGTGCAGCATGCACGTGAGGTGGAGCGAAAGAGCGAGAACGAGCACGGTGTGTGAGTGAAGGCAGGCAGAGGAGCAGAGGAGCAGAGTACAGCAGAAACTCCGGTCGTGGAGACCAAAGCTACGGTCTCCCCTGCGGCTTCACTAGATACAACCAAGAGGTTTTGGTGCTTCCGTGTAGTTTGTGTTGGAGTCTTGTCTGAACAGCATAGCCACAAACGAGCGCGCATGAGACACCGACCTGCAATGATTTATACGATTTATGATTTATGTTACAAACAGTCCCTTTAAGAGAGGCATACTGTGCCATTTTCCCCATCCAAAATATGTTAATTTGTCCAAGGAATTTAAGGGAAAGAGACTTAGGGGGCTGATGTGGAACTCAGCATTGTGCTAAATGACTCTTCTGTGGTTTACTTTAAGCATAGGCACTTAAATAACATGCAATTCACAATCATCTCATAGATGACAAATGTTGTCTATGCGGATACATAAGAATAAGAACAAGCAACAAGAACAACTCGGCGCATTCTAAACTATTGGCTGAGAAAGGCAAAGCAAACAAGTGTAACAATTATGTGTAATAGTTCGTGACACATTACACAGCATGAGATGCCTGTTCTGCTGTTTTGTGTGCATGTATGTGTGTGTGTGTGCATTTTGTTCAGCAACAGGAGAGGACATGCTGTCGCAGCAGCACATAATCAAGCATGGCTGCTACACTGAAAAGGCTAAATGGTGACAGATTGTCTGAGCATCAATGCTAAATAGGTATACTCAGACACTGAATCTCAAGCAAACACAAGTCAATCATGTCCTGTAAGAAAAAGTCATAATTCTTTAGAAAACATACAAAATCTTCCCGTGTGGCTTACCATGAAATCAATAGACAAAGGCCTCCCTACATTTTATTCATATCTTGTCTGATTTAAAGGGACACTCCAGGGATTTGGTATCCCACTTCCATAAACAGCAGCAGTAGCTCATATCCTGACTTTTAAACTCTAGTACAAACTCCAAAAACATCCTCCCTGGTAACACCCATTTGTTATAAAGTTTTAGTCTCCAAGCCCACCTTGACATAACCCTGATGACATCATCAGGGTTATTCTCTCCCCTTGAGGCAACTTTGTGATTTATGATATTGGGATATAATTAATAAAATAAAAAATAATTTGAGTGCTGGAACATTACCTCACTCAACATTATCTGGTGCAGTTCATTCAATTTGTCTGAACAGGGAAGGTCATTTAAAAAAGAACAAAAATGTATATTTCAATTTTTAGCAGCCTTTTAAAGGTGCAATGTGAAAAATCTGACCTGCTCCAAATATATAGTGGGCAACATTTCACCTCTACTACTGGGTCCATACGATCAAAATTTACAGTCATTAAATAAAAACAACTACTAACTAACATCAGGGCAAGAATACGTAAAATCCAACCAACCTGCTGAAACTCTGAGAACTGGTCAAAATAACACAGCTATCTATAATCTGTGTGGCGTCGGTCTATAGTTTGTGTTAGCCATCTGTGTGTTTACTGTGCCACTAACCAGGACTGTACGGTCCATGTACGCTTTGATAGTTTGTTTATTTGATTAAATCTGCAGTAGGCATCAAGTTTTTGGCATCATTGGGCAAAAATTCCATAATACCCTTTCAGCATATTGTAATTCAAGTGTTCTGAGAGAAAACTAGACTGCTGCTCCTCCTCATGGCTCTGTTTTCAGGCTTGACGGGAGACTTTGACCAATCACAGGTCATTTCAGAGAGAGAGCATTCCTATTCGCTGTGCTCCGGCTGGTGGGCGGTGCTTGATATTTCCTCAAGAGATCTCAACATGGCTGCCGGGTCACAAACTTTCTCATTTTACAGCTAAACAGTACACTACAAGATGATTCTGAGAACATTTGAGGAGAGAAATAGGCATTACAGTAACAGAATATTGATTAATGTTTGATTAGCGCTGCCTAGTTTGAGGAGTTTGTGAGTGACTGACAGCTGCTCAGAGACGGCAGAATCCAGATCAGCTCTGATTGGTTGTTTTCCTCCGGTCTGTGAAATCTTGCAGATGCCGTTAGGAGTACCGGAGGACACCGAGGAACATTTTTTTCAGATTACCTTTTTTTTTTTTTCAGATTACCTGTTTCATGCACTACTGTCAGGATATAGTGACTATTTTATAAAAATAACTTCTTTTTTTATCATATTTGCTCCATTTCTACCCACCACTGCTAAATCCAAAGAGGCACAAATGAAAAACCACTTGTGTTAGCGTTTCGTCCCCCCCCTCCCTCCACCAGGAGACTACTTCGCCGGGAGGAGAGTGCGCAGCAGCTCCGGGAGACGGAGATGGACCGTCAGCTGTAGCGACTCAGATTCAGTCTGATCCCGTGGGACTGCCCCGACTATACCTGCCCAATCAGGAACTGGGGTTTGCGCTGACTGAATGCTAATTGCTACAGCTAACTGCTAACTGAAGGTCTGTCTCTCGGAGCAAGCCCTCCTCCCCGGCGAGTAGTCTCCTGGTGGCCGGGAGGACAAAACCAAAATATTAGTCATTTTCTCAGATTGTATCTGATAAAAAACTATCAAAACATACATTGACTCTGTACCTTGGTCCTCTCATGTTGGACTGAGGGCAGACTGGACGCTACAGTGACTCACTATCGCCTCTCGGCCGGGCCGGGGCTAGCTAGTTAGCATGCTCATTTCAGTAGATATCTCTGCAACACAATACATAGACACTCAGCCCGAATGAAATGATTGGATGGGCTTTCTTTTAAGGAGTTTTGGAGCCAGTGCTGCTTGCTACTTTCATTAGAAAACAGTTGACAACACTGGGTTGGGTTTTTCGGTTGGATCATTATTAAAATCTAGCTAGTTTCTTAACACTACCAACCCTAGCTTAAATGTTTTGAACTAAAATTCTGGCCATACAATTTCCCATAAGCCCTAAACCATTGTGGGTTAAAGATCACCAGCTTGACAGAAGATCTTAAATCCTGGGAACATAATCCACATTTTAAAAAAAAACAGACGTAATTAGAAATTGCATTGAGTTACAGAGGCTAGGGGAACAGCAGCTAGCTCAGATGTGACATCCGATTATGGCTCTTGACTGTTTTTAAAGGCTCAGTAGTAGCCTACTCCCCATGACAAGCAAAAAGATTTTGACCAGTAAAATCAATGGAGTGCCCCTTTAATCTTGTCATGTCTTATGGAACTCATCGAGTCCTAGTAGACAATTTAACCGCCGAGTGATGATGACAACATTGAATGTTTGATGTCTGTTTTGTGTAAATTACCCCAGAGGCTCCATACTAACCGTTTAGCATAGCATACATTGTATGGAGCAAAAAAGCAGTCTCAAATTTGACACTAACCCTAACCTGGTCAACTACAACAATTTAAAAATTAATGAATTTAGGAATGAAATACACGGTTCGGCTCGAAATGGGACACGAACAAACAGCTGATTGTTACGTGAAAGTGAACTTAACACACAGGACGTGAGCAGAGGTCTCCTGGATGAAAGCCCTGTTTATTGGACCCATCCACCTCCCCTCCCACCCGCCCGCCTAGTGTGCCTCAGTATTTGACGCCCTGAGAACGGGCTGGCTATATTGTGAACACATAACAGCTAACTTGATCATACAGGCCAATCTCTGTCAAAGTTTGTGCGTGTATTCCCTTATAGGATGATTCATCGCAACTTGGGTATTATTTTCATAGTTGTGGCCACCATTTCTATTAGAAGTGGTTAGATATTGTCGTGGAATACCACGACATGACAAGAAACACAAGCAGTCAGGCGATCAGTAACCATTAAGGTCAGTATGGTAGGCCTACTGTAGGAGTGTCAGTCTGTAAACTGCTCTGGATGTTTACACATCAGACAGTTTTATTATTCTTTACGGTATGTCGCTGTGTTGCTCAGCAATGAACTGATGAGTATGCTAATATCACTGAGCAGAATGATGACCAAAACTTAATGAACCAAGCTGTAATAAACCAGAATTGTTTTAAATGAGGCTAACAAAATGCCAGCAACAATTTCAGACTACGGATGAGCAAGTTTTTTAAAATCATTTTGCCATGATAGGGTGTCTCCATCTGGACCACTGGTATCTTTTGTTCCATTTTTTAATTGTGTGCAAGCCTGCTTATGTTGCCCTGGAACTTAGTTTTGTGACTTCTCTTGATCTTCTGCTAGTTTGTCATTCCAGTCTGTACAGATGTAAAGGGAAAGTGCTGTCAAGGATGGCGTCCACTCGCCCATTACTGATTGTTCGGTAGTCCGACAGGAATGTACTGTAAGGCAGCTCCTGAAGAGATCTAGGTAGATATAAAAAGCCAAGTTTACAGTATGTGCTTTACTCTGTAGTTGTAATAGTCTTATTCCATCAGTGGCAGACAGAATCCACAGCAGCTCTCCATTTTCTTTCTCCTCCGAGTCACTCCTTGTGTGGAAAAAAAGCAATCTTTATATTTCGTCCTCTCAATATACGACTTATTGGATGTGCAGGTTTCATGTTCATACCTGGTTTGTATGTATTTCTCTACTCTAAACCAAAATGTGGTGTATGGATTTTCTACCATTATCACAGCAGAAAGCCCTTTCAGTATATATAAACTTAAAAACTCAGGAAATGGTTCTTCTAGGTTTGTACCATAAAAGTACCATTTTAGAATGTGTATTCAAATAAAAGAAGTTCTGTACCAGGAAAAGACAGGGGTTGCGTCCCAAATTCCATACTACCATGCTATTTAGTAGACTAAAACAGTATGTGAGATACTTAAGTATGTCTGTAGTATGAAACTAATTGCATACTATTTCCTGTGAAATATTACAGTATGCAACACTGGACACTACGGCAGCATAAATATCCCACAATGCAATGCGGCAGTAACGACAACATTCATAACGGACGTTGACAGACAGCTCTGTAAAGTCAATAACGCTTCAATTTAACTGTAAGTATAAGTTTTCACTTTGCTAGGCATACCATATCATTTAAATTAGTTCAGACTTTATGATTCTCACAAACCATCCATTACCATGGTTACACGTCTCCACACAGCAAGGAGGCTCTCAGGAAGTGACGGGGTTAGGGTTAGGAAGTGATGACGTAAACTACTACTCAGTGCGTCCGAAAAGATACATACCACTGTTTGTTCACACAAAAGTATGTTGAACGACAGTACACCTATTGAGTATGTGGTGCATACTATGCGATTTCGGGCCTCTTCATTATTATAACTAGAATAACTGAAATGCTCTACATATGTAAGATGTATTTTGATTTACCATTTTGTTTGCTTGCTTGCTTGTATTTTTTTAATTTCCGAGATGAAATCAGTGTGGAGCCATTAGGTTTCATACAGAAGCACTTCCTCACTACGGAACCCTTGAAGAACCCTCCTTTATCTGGGAGGACACTCTGCTGGTTTGCCATGTATGGTTGACTGGAGGAGCACATATATATACACAATATGCATATATATGTTTGTATGTGCGTCAGTCATCCAGGTGCTGTTCCTCCCATGTAGAGGTGGGGATCGCGCTGTAGGGGTCCATGATGACCTTGGCACAGCGGATGATCATGGCCACCAGCAGCAGGCAAAGGAAGGCGATGCAGGCTAGAGTCAAGCCCTGGTCCACGTCCACGAAGGCTGGCTCTGCAGTGCCCTCCACCTCCATGACTGCTGTTGTCTGCTGCTGCTGCTGTCCTCAGACACGACGCCCGCACACCCTGCTACCATTCTGAAGACTCGGCTGGAGATACACAGAGAGAGGAAGAGAAGACGGATATGTTAAGTTAAGTATAAGCACGGAGGGTTCTGTGGATCAAAACTGCACTAAATGTAACCAGCGGATATCGGTTGCGTCCGTGTGTAATGTTGGCTTGACCGCGCGCAACTTAACTTTCTATAGAGACTGCAGCGGTGCGCTGTGCTGTCTCTCTGTATACTAATCTCATGTGCACAAATGAATTAATGAGTGGAACATGATAAACATCTATGTAATTATAATATTATTATTTTAATTCTAGTGACAACTGGGACAATTTGTTAGTGACTGTTGAAAACCGGGACATTTGAGTGTTTTACTGATACAGTATGTATCGGGACACGTCAGCTTGAAACTGGGACAGTCCCGGATCAAGCCGACTCGTCCTCCTTTACAGCCTCATCATGTATACTGGTGTTCATGCGACCGTGGTGTAGTTCCTTTATAGCCTAACGTCTAAAGTTCATAAAAAGAAGAAAATAATTAAATAAAAGGGAAAATTATATAGCATAGTGGATTGATAGGGGAATTAATACAAAGTCAAATAAAAAAAGAAGCCAATTAAAACAGAAACATCACTTTATGTCACATTTTATCAGTTAATTAATGCCGAAGTAGGCGAGATTGGAGCAAATATGATTAAAAAACGTTATTTTTATATAAAACAGGTTACCTGAAAAAAAATATTGTTCCTCTGTGTCCTCCAGTGCTCCTAAAGGCATCTGCAAGATTTCACAGACCGGAGGAAAACAAGCAGTAAGAGCTGATCTGAGGTCCATCTGCTGTCTATAAGAGCCGGCTGTCAATCACTCGCGAACTCCGATCAAACGGTCAACCTAGGCAGCGCTGATCAAATATGAATCAATATTCTGTTACGTTAATGCCTATTTCTCTCCTCAAATGTTTTCAGAATCATCTTGTAGTGCACGGCTTAGCTGTAAAATGAGAAAGTTTGTGATGCCGCCGCCATGACCGGAACACGCCGTGAAGGAACGCCATGTTCCGGTCACATGACCGGAACAGAGTCAATAGGAACGCTCTCTCAATGAAATGACCTGTGATTGGTCATGGTCTCCCGTCACGGGCTAGATGTTCTAAAGCCTGAAAACAGAGCCATGGAATGAATTTTTGCCAAATGATGCCAAAAATATACTGCCTACTGCCACTGTAATGCCTACATTTATTTGTAATATTATTTTTGGTACATTTAATGGCATATTTATTCATTTATCGAGTCATTTATTTATTTATATATTTATTCAATCATGTTTTATTCGGTAGGTTCCGTTCTCCATATGTGATAGGGGCATGCCAGCAGAGGGTATGGTGCCACCTCTTGCCACAAGGGAGGATGGGCTGCATGGCCAACGATCATTGATCATGGAGGGGGGGGGATGACTGTGGACATATCACTGAAGCAGCTGTCAGAACCCCTATCCCTCAGTCACCAATCAGATACCTTCCATCACGCTATCAAGCTGCTGCTTGGGATGTATACATGTCAGACACTAATGCACTGCTATTCAAACACAAGGCTGAATCTCTCTCCACTTTTCCTGTAGCACCTTACGGTTTCTCACTTGGTTGAAATCGTATACGTATAATATTCCTTCATGTTGCGCTACTTCTACTCACATGTGTTTAGCTGAATAGGTTTGTCTTCAGGAAACTGTTGACAGAGCAGCTGCCAACATTGTTGGTTCATAAAGATACTCCTGCCCCGCTGCTCTTTGCTAATATGCTGGCACTACATTTGCAGACTTTGGGAAGCTCTGTCTTTCAGCTTTAGAGAACACACATGAATTGTCTTCAGACATTACAACCTTTACTAGTTTAATGTTCAAAAGTTGACCTTCTACAATGAAAGTAGCTATAACATGACTGCATCATAGCCATCATATCAGGAGTGGTACCAGTGGTCCAGTAGGGTTTGCACAGTCACTGTACACCCAGCTGTGTGTCCAGAGATAGTTTCAGCACCTAACTCTCCCTAAAACCACAGACTGTCATTTGTACATTTCTGTTTGTGCACAAATTAATCAAACAAGACACAGCATGATGATGAGGTGTTGGTAGGTGTATTTTTTTACGTTATGCTAAGCTAGGCTAACTACGTCCTAACTCCAGCTCCGTACCTAACACATAGACATGAGATTAATTTTCCAACTTTATATCCCAAAACAATCTAAGTATTCGTTAGAAGGGACGTGCATGCGCGCACACTACACACTGCAGAAGAGTTAGTTTAGCTCTGAGAATATCTAGTGAATGTTCAGTGGACGTTTGTGCAGAAATAACTGCTGCAGCTCCTCCAGACCAACAGAGGTTTCCCGTGTCTTGTGAAGTGACGGGGCTCCGCAGAGAGAAACGTTATCGTCTCCGACCAAAACTCCGGTGTCTCCCCCGTTCCC
>CAKAOI010052393.1:19706-38186 GCA_916701655.1 Sebastiscus albofasciatus
AGCACAATATCACTCTATATTTCAGCTGCTTGGCAGTAATGTTAGCTGACCAGACCAAGGTCTCTCCATGAATCACTGCTGATCCTAGTGTCAGCTTTTCCTGCCTCAGCCTCCCGACCGCGGCCGGAGGGAACAGGGGAGACGCCGGAGTTTTGGTCGGAGACGATAACGTTACTCAGCTGCATGAAACAAGACACAGGAAACCTCTGTTGGTCTGGAGGAGCTGCAGCAGTTATTTCTGCACAAACGTCCACTGAACATTCACTAGATATTCTCAGAGCTAAACTAACTCTCCTGCAGTGTGGAGTGAGCAGCATGCACGTGAGAGTGGAGCGAGAGAGTGAGTGAGAACGAGCGCGGTGTGTGAGTGAAGGCAGGCAGAGGAGCAGAGGACAGCAGAGACTCCGGTCCTGGAGACCAAAGCTACGGTCTAACTGTGTCTTCTGGCCGCGGTCGGGAGGCCGAAGCAGGAAGAGTTAACACTGTTTAACAGACGGGCTTCACTAGATAGAACTTTGCGGTTTTGGTGCTTCTGTGTAGTTTGTGTTGGAGTCTGAGTCTGAACAGCGTAGACACAGGCGAGCGTGCATGAGACACCAATGATTTATACGTGTTAGGGCTCACAAACAGTCCCTTTAATCTGGCATGTGCGTCACAGAGGGGTCAAAGGTAACCTGCTGAATAGCCTGTAATTGTTTGACTGATTGGTCGATGGAAGATTTGATTGTGTAATTTCTTCATTTGTGGGGAAACCTTTATCCACACAGAGGCGGGGACCTCAGGACGGACATGTCCGCCCTTCATTAGGGGTGTGGCGCCAGCGTCAACAGGAAGCTGGACCCAAAGCGACAGGATGTTGGGTATTGTTGTATTGCTCGGAAAGGAAAGTACGGAAGGTTGCATAATTATTTTTCATATTTCCTCGGATCACAAAATACATTTTCTGTGATGACAAAATGTTTTTTTTGTCAGTCGAGATATACAGTGTGTAGCAACGAGTAAATGTATGTGTCTATAATACACTGTACACGTGTTCACGCCTTCGTTTTTAGAATATACAGCACATGTGCAGCACATTTACATATGCACTTTTGGTGACGTGTTTGAAGGTGTGTGGGTTCTGCATTTCCAAAAAAAAACAAAGGATATATTGCAGTGACGTTCAGCTTCAAGAGATATTTAGGAATATGTGTTATGTAACTGTAAATTCTGCACTTATCAAATTTTTTATTTGACAGGACGACAGTATTGTTGAGACGGTTTTTGTTCTTTCTCTCCTAACCAATTGTGTTGAACAAAAGTATGAGGCCGGTGTTCAGACAAGACAAAACTCTTTGTTGTTGTTGTTTCGACTGGATTTCGTCAATAGGAACAATTCAAAGCTGTTGTATAATTTCTGTTTTTGCCATGATAAAAGTTCCATGTGCAGGAAGTAGATATATATACTTAAAGTTATCTAAAGTATAAGTCTGAAGTATCACCTTTTGGCTTCTGTCCTCTGCTTTGGAACAAATCCATAAACTTCCCTTTAAAGGTTAAAATCAAAAGTAATAAAACAGGAAATGTGTGTAATTACGTCTTGCATAACAAGCTCATTAGTAATAATTATAATTGTATGTAGTTTCTTGAATCCCCCGCAGGTTATAAAGCCAGACACAAAAGAGCTCTGTGTTTTTCTGCTTGTAAAAGAGCGTGTTTGTGTTGGAGGACGCTGCTGACTGAGGTCAGTGTGGTTTTCGTTTTCTGTTTTCATGCAGCAGGTAGACCCCCTTAAGGGAATGTCTACAGACCACTGATATGTGGTGACAGTCACCCTTTAGATGATCTTCCCAGGGTGGTTTTCATGTTTATCCAGGAGAGTGAGATCAGAGAGAGAGAGAGAGCGAGTGAGAGAGGAAACGGAGAGGCTGTCCGAATCCTCCTCCACGTCCTCCTCCAAATCTGCCTCTGTGTTTCGTCTCACTGCAGCCACTAAAGGATGCTCAGCCTCCAGACAGACTCACTTTCAAGGATGAACACACACACAAACACACGCACACGCACACACGCACACGTACACGCATACACACACGCACACACACACATTAATGCTGGCATCCATCGAACAGCTTTAGCTGGACTGTAAATCCCATACTGACAGGCTTCCGGCAGATGCTATTTACTTCACAAATAGATTATTTTTTTTATTAAAATCCAAAATTAGTGAAGTGCATCTGGTGAGCAGAGCTACAGACGACGCATCAGCTCAGCATTAATTTTATTTCATAGTTTTATTCCACAATGACCCCTGACTGGCCGTGCGTGTGCGTCTCTTCGTCGTACCACATCCTCCTGACTGGTAAATATCCCCTGGCTCTAGACTGGCTCTTATATAACTGGACCTCCAGAGCAAACCCATGCTAGCTTCTCAGCAACAGGTATTACGGTCACCTCCATGTGCCAGCATAGGACAAGTGTATATGAATAATGGAAAAGAGCGAGGGCGCATAACAAAGTCTCGGCCTCCGTCACAGAGAGACATGGGCCATGAAAAATGCACAACTACATTTCACAGACAAAATGCAGACCAGTCAATCACTGCTGCATGAAAGCCCTTTTTATACTTTGAACACCCTCTTTAATTGGCAGCCGTGGAGGGCTGATAAAGTTCAGAGAAACCTCCCGCTGTGCTGTTTTACCTCCATACCCATCAGTGACTCTTTATGGCCATTTTTACACCCTAAACATCCCTGTCACGGCGCTACTGCCAACGCCATGAAACAATGTTTTAAAATAATGATTTAAAGGGACGGTTTGTAACTTTTTACACATTAGATCTACCGGGTCGGGATCCCATGCACACTCGTGTGTGGCCGGAGTCTCTGCTCCTCTGCCTGCTTGCCTTCACTCACACACCGCGCGCGTTCTCGCTGTCTCGCTCCACTCTCACGTGTATGCACGCTCACTCCACACTGCAGAAGAGTTAGTTTAGCTCTGAGAATATCTAGTGAATGTTCAGTAGACGTTTGTCCAGAAATAACTGCTGCAGCTCCTCCAGACCAACAGAGGTTTCCCGTGTCTTGTGAAGTGACGGGGCTCCGCAGCGAGAAACGTTATCGTCTCCGACCAAAACTCCGGTGTCTCCCCTGTTCCCTCCGGCCGCGGTCGGGAGGCTGAAGCAGGAAAAGCCAACACTAGGATCAGCAGTGATTCATGGAGAGACCTCCGTCTGGTCAGCTAACATTACTGCCAAGCAGCTGAAATATAGAGTGATATTGTGGTTTTAGCTGACGTGTGTCGCCTCACTGTTTGGAGCGATGCTCCTTCATGTCTTACGGCCACAGGTGTCGCTGTTAACAAGCATTTCTGATTCTTGCCAGAGTGTATTTTGTAGACTGTTGGTGTTTTTTTTCCACTCCCAGCATGCTGTGGGCCTGAAAAGTTAAATATGAAAAGAAAGAAAACAACTATGTGTTTTCAACCCAAGGGCTGCCTGAATACACTTCCATTTTCAAAGACATCTCAAATCCAACTGTCTAAACAATTCTCTCTCTCTCTCTCTCTCTCTCTCTCTCTCTCTCCCTCCCTCTCCCTCTCTCTGTCCCCACTCCTCCTCTCGGTCTCTCTCTCTTCCTCTCTCTCTCTCTCTCTTTAAGTTTGGAGACTGGTTGGAGTGATGTCACCTCCCTCCTGTGTGGGCATTCATTCCATCAGCAGTGAGTCTCCAAAGATGCTGCTCACCAGACGCAGCATTGCGCACGGAGATGTGACAGAAGAGGAGCGACTTTCCTCTCGTGGATCTTTGGATTCTGAACTCACTCAGTGATATTTCTGGGAACCCTTACAGAATATATATATGTGTGTGACCGTCGGGAGACTTTGGAGGACCCGTAATGTAGCTGTTTTACCGTTTGAGGAGATGCATTTGTGCAGGTGCTGCGTCTCATGTTGGCTTCACTCCGTTTCTACTGACCAGGAGCGTTTTTACGCACAAAGCATCTCCACGCGTCAGGAGCGTTTTTACGCGCAACGTTTCTCCACGCGTTAGTGGAAGATCAGCTCAGTCTTTGCCTGTTTTTCGGAGAGGAAAATGGGTGCAAAACAACAATCATGATACTCAAGGACAACCCGGAGCCAGAATGGATGTAACCCAGTTCAATGTGTTGGTGGAAAACGTCTCCAGAGATGAGAACTCCACGGACGCACCGCTCGGTAACGGTTTGCCGCACACGGAGGCAGCCACCGCGCTCATCATCCTGGTGGTCACCGTGATCATCTCGGTGACTATTGTCGGTAACGTGTTGGTGATTGTTGCGGTGCTGACCAGCCGGGCTCTCCGTGCGCCCCAAAACCTGTTCCTGGTCTCTCTGGCCTCAGCAGACATCCTGGTGGCCACACTAGTCATCCCTTTCTCCTTAGTCAACGAGCTCATGGGCTACTGGTACTTTGGCAGCACCTGGTGCGCCTTCTACCTGGCTCTGGACGTGTTGTTCTGCACCTCATCCATCGTGCACCTGTGCGCCATCAGCCTGGACCGCTACTGGTCCGTCACCAAGGCGGTCAGCTACAACCTGAAGAGGACTCCGAAGCGCATCAAGTCCATGATCGTGGTGGTGTGGGTGATCTCTGCTGTCATCTCCTTCCCTCCTCTCCTCATGACCAAACACGATGAGAGGGAGTGCCTGCTAAACGATGAGACCTGGTACATCCTCTCCTCCTGCCTGGTGTCCTTCTTCGCTCCGGGTCTCATCATGATCCTGGTCTACTGTAAGATCTATAAGGTGGCCAAGCAGCGCTCCTCCACAGTGTTCGTGGCCAAGAACGGTTTGGAGAGGCAGCCCTCTCAGTCGGAGACCTGCTTCGTGAGGAAGGACCGGTTGGAGATGGAGAGCCCCAGCAGCCAGAGCTCCGGCAGCATGCAGCAGAGACAAGGCGAGCTGGATGACATCGACCTGGAGGAGAGCTGCTGCCAGGCGGACACCAAGCCACGCAACCACCGCTTCACCAAGAGGAGGAAGGTGGAGGGCTCAGACTGCTGTCCTCCTCAGAGCTGCCGTCTCTCCTGGGCTTCAGCCAGAGCTCTCCAGCTCTACCCGGACCAGAAGAATCCAGCTGTGCGTCAACAGCAGCTGGCTGCAGCCAACAAGACCAAAGTGGCCCAGATGAGGGAGAAACGGTTCACCTTCGTGCTGGCTGTAGTGATGGGGGTGTTTGTTCTCTGCTGGTTCCCCTTCTTCTTCACCTACAGCCTGCATGCTGTCTGCAGAGACAGCTGCTACATCCCTGGAGCTCTCTTCAACCTCTTCTTTTGGATTGGCTACTGCAACAGTTCTGTGAACCCCATCATTTACACGATTTTCAACAGGGACTTCAGGAAATCCTTCAAGAAAATCATATGCAGAACTTCTAAACGCACATGAAACACAGAAAGGGCTCAAACCTGGTTTGCCTTTTTTTTGGGATTATTAGAGCTCGTTCTTCTTGACTGACTGACTGCTCCCCACACACACACACACACACACTCATTTTAATGTATAGCTACCATGACCCCAGTGTTGTGTTGCACATTTTAAAGTCTGTAAATAAAATGTTAAGTTGAGCAAAACAAAAGAGAAATATTTTTAGTGCAATCGGTGTTGCAGATGGTCAGTTATTTAAAGGGACTATTTGTAACTTTCAGAAATGCTTGTTAACAGCGACACCTGTGGCCGTTAAGTCAACGAAAGTCAGCGTCGGGTTCGCGCTTGCTCGCTCTAAATAGACACAAACGAGCATCGCTCAAAACAGTGAGGCGACACACGTCAGCTAAAAGCACAATATCACTTATCACTACTGCTTGGCAGACGAAGGTCTCTCCATGAATCAATGCTGATCTTGGTGCTTTTCAGGAAAAGCAGGTCGGTGTCGAGGCTGAAGCAGGAAGAGAAACGTTTTCGTCTCCCTACCGCAGCCGGAGGGAACAGGGGAGACATCGGAGTTTTGGTCGGAGACGATAACGTTTCTCTCTGCGGAGCCCCGTCACTTCACAAGACACGGGAAACCTCTGTTGGTCTGGAGGAGCTGCAGCAGTTATTTCTGCACAAACATCCACTGAACATTCACTAGATATTCTCAGAGATAAACTAACTCTTCTGCAGTGTGGAGTGAGCAGCATGCACATGTAGAGGTGGAGCGAGACAGCGAGAACGCGCGCGGTGTGTGAGTGAAGGCAGGCAGGCAGAGGAGCAGAGACTCCGGCCACACGCGAGCGCATATATGCGAACCCGGTAGATTTATACGTGTAAAAAGTTACAAACAGTCCCTTTAAGTTGAGCAAAACAAAAGAGAAATATTTTTAGTGCAGTCGGTGTTGCAGATGGTCAGTTCATTTAATGATTTGATGCATTTATGCCACACGAGTTGTAATATATAGGTCACTGTATAATAAGTCCTGCAAACCCTGCACCTTTGAACAAGAAATCTCTGTATTGGATCAATCACTAAGGCTGCTGCTGCAAGCAGGAGGAAAGAGCTACTTGAAGTCATGAATGTAGCATGGATTGCAGTGCTGGCGGCTGGCTCACTGTGGGTGTTTTGTGTAAAGATAAAAAAAGAGGATTAATCTCCACCATCTATAAGATACGAGGAGAAGCAGGCGAGTATTGCCTGTGAGTGTGTGTCGTGGAAAGAAAATGAAATCCTACAGATCAGATGAAGTTTATCATCATGTTGTAAATGTTTGTCATTATTACAGGTATTTCAGACACATATTTATTTTTGCTTGCTGCTGTTAAAGCTCCACAGCAACTCAGACATTTCTTATCAGTGAACCCCCCCACTCCCCCCAAACAAAATATTACGTAAGCGTCTAATCTCACACCCCCACCGCTCCATCACACCACCTCACACCAGAACAATGGCCGAGCTGAGGCCTGCGTGTGCAAAAAATCTACTGGATTAATCTGTGTTTCATTTCAACACCTCACAATACCTCAGTCAGTAAATATTTAAACCATGCCAGGTCACTATTCTGCTGATTTCAGTGTCATGGGACAGATCTGGGTTTTTACAGTCCAGCAAATATGACTTTCATTGTGTTGTAAAATTATCATTTTTTTTACTTTCTCTTACAAATAAAATGTTTTACTGGCAAGATGAAAAAAAGAAATTCCAGTATATTTGACTGACATGCCAGAGGATTACCTCTTAAAAATAACATTTCTGGACACAGTGATTGCAGGAAGAACTGGACCTCCATCCCAGCAACAAATCCCCAAATTGGTTCAATAAGAGAAGCTTAATATCTACAACGAGCCAAGCCTTTATAAAGCCGTATTATAGATAAAGTCCTTAAACTATCCTTTAACTTCCCACCTCTTAAAGCTGCAGTGGGTAGAAATGGAGCAAATATGATTTTAAAAAAAAAGTTATTTTTATAAAACGGTCGCTATATCCCGACTGAAGTGCATGAGACAGGTAATCTGAAAAAAACATGGTGTGTCCTCCGGTGCTCCTAATGGCATCTGTAAGATTTCACAGACAGAAGGAAAACAACCAATCAGAGCCGAGCTGGAGCCTTGCCGTCTCTGAGCAGCTGTCAATCACTCGCAAACTCCGATCAAACGGTCAAACTAGGCAGCGCTGATCAAATATGAATCAATATTCTGTTACGTTAATGCCTATTTCTCTCCTCAAATGTTTTCAGAATCATCTTGTAGTGCACTGAAAGTTTGTGAGCCGGCAGCCATGTGGAGATCAGTTGAGGAAATACCAAGCACCGCCCACCAGCCGGAGCAAACGTTCTCATTTTCCAGCTAAACCGTGCACTACAAGATGATTCTGAAAACATCTGAGGAGAGAAATAGGCATTACAGTAACAGAATACTGATTCATATTTGATCAGCGCTGCCTAGTTTGACCGTTTGGTCGGAGTTTGTGAGTGATTGACAGCTGCCTCCGTTAAATAAACAGCCAATAGGAACGCTCTCTCTCTGAGATGACCTGTGATTGGTCAAAGTCTCAATTACAATATGCTGAAAGGTTACTTTTGCCCATGAAACTTTCTGCCTACTGAAGCTTTAAAATGTGTAGAAATAATTCACAGAGTCTTCAGATTGTATGGGGGGAATATATAAGTTAGTACATGAAAGGAAATGTTGCGGTTAGATTCCAGGATATATAGCCTCATACTGCGGTTGCATCGTGATGCATCTGGGATATAAAGTGTATGCTTAATGTTGCAGATATGATGACACTTGCATGAGAAGTTCCTGCGCTCCTCTTGGTTAGTGAGGAGAAGGCTGACCATGCAGCTCCATATCAGCCTATTGTCTGCATCGGGGGGTGCTGGGGATGGATACACTATTTATATCCTCTCAGGAATGTCTTCAAAGCAGTCCTACGGCTCGCTGGCGCCTCGCCAAAGATAATTTTGAGAGGGTTGTCATGCTTGAAAGGAATTCTTTAAGAAAGTTTAACGAAGTGTTTTCTGTGCCTATATTCACGAGGGTGTTGTTGAGATATCATCACGGGGAAACAAGAGTGAAGGTGGTTGCAATATTTCCCTTTTTTCCTCTTGACGCGCTGCACCATTTTATTCATGAACAGAATTAGACAGTCTGGGAGAAGCTGGTGAGAGGAAGGAAACTTTATCTCAAAGGGGATTCGCAAACTCTTGAAACAAATGAAATGTCTGGGGCCGAGTCACACTCAACACATAACGGGAGGTGGTGAAATTAGCTTTTGTGTCTTCATCTTGAAGAATTACTGGGATGTAGTGATGCTAATTGGGACATGTGTAACTTGTTCTATATAACTTAATAGCACATTCATCACTCTTAAAGCCTGTTGCATTATCCCAGGAGGAAATGTTTACATGAGCACTCCTATGTCAGTGTACCGATTACTATCCAACCAGACGTGCAACTCCCTGGTTGAATCTCTCGTTCCCAATTCAATTATCTTTCTAATCAAGCGCTCCTTGCAGCACGGATGGAGCACAACGCTTTTAATCAGCTGTTAGTGTTTTCTGTTACTTTGAGTCATATGTAATCTCTGTAGGCATGTCTCCTCACATGCTTCAGCTCTGTTATATTGGTTTTTCAGTACAAATTGAGAGACCTACATGTAGAGCAGCATTTTCACTTAGAGGCAGGTTGACGATGTTCTCCAGTAGACACTATCTGTTCTATTGGTTGAAATGGTCTTTTCACCCCGACAGCGATCCATTACTGATGAGCTCTGAAAAAGGAGCGTTAAAGAGCCGTCATCTGTAGCTGCTGTAATCCTGTAAAAACGTAGACGGAGCTCCTGAGGCGATGCTACTTTCAAATTATGCTATCTTGTCAACATCGTCGACCCTATCTTTAAAAAAACAACAACAACACAGGAGACTAAACCCAGATCCCTCACAATCCTTCACTCTTCATGAGATAATCGCTCTGCTAGTTGTATACAAGACAACATTTCAGTGTCCTCTGTTGATTTGCAGGCTTCTACCAACACATTCTCATCTCAGCTCGTCACATACTGACGCTTTGTCAGACCCCTCGGCGTCACTTTTGGCCCGCGGTAAACACGTGGTTAATGTTGGGAATTAAACAAAAACACTTGCTTAGGTTTAGGCAATAAAACACTTAGTTAGATTTAGTAAAAAATAACATGGTTGGGTATAAATCTACTACGTTTGTACAGTGAAAATGTGACAGGACACGAACGAACAGCTGATTGCAAAGTGAAAGTGAAACATAACGCAAGGGACACAAACTTGAAGGCCTTGTTCGTTGGAACCATCCACCTCTCCTCCTCCATGTGTCTCTTTAGCTCTTTAAACTACGTCACCACAGCACATTCGTGGATGGGTTTATACTGTAGTTAATGGAAAGCCTGCTACGTGCGGCGGTTGTGACAAAGCTTCAGTATTTGACGCCCTGGGAACGAGGACGGGCTGCTCCCACCGAGCCTTTTATTTATCCTGGACTGTAAACAAAGCAGGAGGCCAGTTCAGGAAGAGAAGCGGAGCTGCGGCGACCCCTCAACCTCCCAAATCCTCCTCTAAAGGCTTAATGAGAGCAACAGACCACCCGGGTCAGAGTCAAAACATTTCCTGGTGTGGGATGCTGAGGGGAAAGCTCTATTCTGACCGTGTGTAAAGGGGAGGAGGAGTGTACGGTCAGAGCCAGCTGCCAGGGCTGTTTAGGGTCAGCGGTGCCAACGAGGCTATTTGTAGTCACAATAGTCAGAGGAGATGTGGTTATAAATGTTTCAAGATGAGTGCAGCACCTTAAGACGAGAGAGAGAGAGAGAGAGAGAGAGAGAGAGAGAGAGAGAGAGAGCGACGCTTGTATGTCCTCTGCTAAGTTACCTTGTTTGTCAAGCACAATGCAGCATCTGCAGGTAATTGCTTTTTTCAATCGTCTCTAACAAGATAAGGGTCGGAGGCGAGCGAGGCCAAAAGTGGCGTCAATCCCAGGAAGCCTCCGTGTGTACTGGAGAAGAAGAGCCAGTTTGTCATTAGCGTAAATCAGCCGGTGTCACGTCGAGCTCGCTGCCTCCAGGCCGTTCTAACATAGCGCCCCGTTTTTAACACAAACAACCAGCTGGCGACGGTCAGATTACTGGCCTCTGTGTCTCTGCATGCACACATATGCAGGTGTGCATCCTCCACGCCTCCTGATAGACCAAGAAAGTAGATATTTAACTCACCAGCAGAATCACCATGACGCTAGGAAATCTACAGATCTATTTTAAAAACAATCTAAAAATGTGCAGCTTTAAAGGAAACGTAAGGTGACATTTGTTTTGATCTAATGAAAAGATCAAATCCATCCTACTAACAAGTGTGTATCCAGATTTAGATTCTGTTCAGACTCAGACTCCAACACAAACTACACAGAAGCACCAAAACCGCAAAGTTCTATCTAGTGAAGCCCGTCTGTTAAACACTGTCAACTCTTCCTGCTTCGGCCTCCCGACCGCGGTCAGAAGACACAGTTAGACCGTAGCTTTGGTCTCCAGGACCGGAGTCTCTGCTGTACTCTGCTCCTCTGCCTGCTTGCCTTCACTCGCTCAGCTCGCTCCACCTCTCACGTGCATGCTGCTCACTCCACCCTGCAGAAGAGTTAGTTTAGCTCTGAGAATATCTAGTGAATGTTCAGTGGAAGTTTGTGCAGAAATAACTGCTGCAGCTCCTCCAGACCAACAGAGGTTTCCCGTGTCTCGTTTCCTGAAGTGACGGGGCTCCGGAGCGACCGCGGTCGGGAGGCTGAAGCAGGAAAAGCCAACACTAGGATCAGCAGTGATTCATGGAGAGACCTTGGTCTGGTCAGCTAACATTACTGCCAAGCAGCTGAAACATAGAGGGATATTGTGGTTTTAGCTGACGTGTGTCTCCTCACTGTGTTGAGTGATGCTCCTTCATGTCTATGTAGAGCGAGCACAAGCACGAGCAACAGGATACTGACTTTCGTTGACTTAACGGCCACAGGTGTCGTGTTAACAAGACATTTCTGATTCTTACATAGAGTCCCTTTAAAATAAGCACATAAAGTAAAATACGTACGGAAACAACGTAACATCAGTAAAGAAAACACGTCACAAACGTCACTAGTGTAAAAGCAAGGCGTTCTTATTGCCCGCTATAAATGCCTCGCGCTTTATCGTGTCTTTCGGACTGGAGAGCCACAGAACGGTTTGGGAATTCAGAAAGCATTAAGAGACAAATGCAGTTTGGTTTCAGTCTTTTCATGAGATTTGTTGTCAAAAGTTACAATATAGAATAACGCCAGCTTCATTCTGCAAAAGATAAGAAACCCAAATACAAAACAAGACAAACAAGCTGATTGGAAAACAAGCCTCTTGTTTGGGTTTAACATTTATGATTCTGCTTAGTGGCTTAAACAAACAAACTCTTCTCTTCTTGTAACTGAAGAACAAACTTTGTGGTGTGATTGATGAAAACTTTCAGTCCTTTAATTAAGGCCCAACCAGGATAGTTAATCTATAGATTTATCTCCTCTTGTTCTGCTGCCTGCCTCGTTGTTTGTAATCCTGCAGACGAGCCTCCGTCTCTCTGTTTATCCATCATTTATTTTCATTCCTCCATGAATATTTGTTTAAAAAATGTATTTGTATGCAAAGATGTCTCCCTACGAACTCATTCCACTTTATATTCAAGTCTCTGCAGTTTCAAATTATTCACCATTATTCATCCGCTACATACAGAACTGGACATTCGAGGAAGTCTGAGCAGATGGCATAGTACGGTACAGATGAACATATGCAAGATGGACAAACAATTAGGCGTCTGTTATTCCCGAGCGTTGCGTCGTTGTTGTTTTGTCTTTATTGTATTCGTCCCACACACACTCTGTTTCATAATGTGCTTCCTCAGCAGTCTGTGTGAGATTAAATCTTTCTTTTGTTTCTAGAGGGCATTCGCTGGCAGTATTTAAATCCAAACAAAACATCCGTTCAGCTGATCCATTTTCGAGGAAAATCTTGTGTGCTGTACTTCTCTCCCAGTCTCTGATGGAAGGTGCTATTCTTGGTATACGCTCTATAGTGCTTGTTCCTGTTCCTGTTCCTGGTACTGTGGCAGACTACTGGGAAGATGCCCTGCTGCTGGACCAGAGTGCACCTCTCTTCCCTTTGTTTGCTATTCCCATCATCATGTGTAAAACAACACATACATACAATATATACACCTCCTGCACTCTGTCATGTATTTGTCCATTATACAGCCTAGTAGCCACACCATTAAAAGGACACCTATGACCTGTGATACTATGGAAACGGACCGGTCTCCCCATTATGTGAAGGTACTGCTGCACAAAAAGGTCACAGAAAATACAATAGGCACAGTGTGTAGGATTTGGCGATGTGGTTGCAGATTGCAACCAGCTGAGTACCCTTCCGCTCACGCCTCCCTTTCCAAGACGGCGGTGACGTGAGCCGCTGAGTGCAAAACCGCGGTAACGCCGTTCGCCTCGCTCAGAGGTCATCCTTGATTTGATTTTTATTTGATAGGGACGAAGAGGTTAAAGATGACACATGATCAATCAAAAACAATAAAATTCACAAAGCTTCTGCTGCACAGAGAAACAGAAATGAAAGCTTTGTTAAAACTTTTCATGTCAAAGGATCAACTGCTTGTTACATTATCATCAGAAAGAGCTGCACCTGCAGCAGCAATAATTGCAGCCATAAAACTAATGTTAGGAGTCGAGGGAGAATGAATATTACAGATAATAATAATAATAATAATGAGGGGTAACTACATAGAGGTCTATCATCATCCAATCACAGCATGTGTACTTTTCCTCAGTCTGGAGAGATCAGCTCCAGTGCTCTTCACAACAGCAGCCCTTCAATGCGTACTCTGCTCTGACCCAGTTTCAATAGAGTCGGAGGGCGGGTGTAAATGCTCCGGGTGTAATTAAAGGGTCCCTGCGCTCGTCTTTGCATTGAGGCTCCAAGCAGCATGAGTGCACCCATTGGTGGGACTTCGCAGCAGGAGGTGCAGCACAAGGGAGAAGTTTGCCTTCAGGGGCTTTCTGCCTGAAAAATCTCCTTAAGTTTAGGTTTAGGAAAAGACTGTGGTTTGGGTTCAAATAAACCCTTTCTGGCAGAAAGCCCCGAAGGCAAACTTCTCCCATGTGCGGAGGCGTTTTAATCATGCAAACTTGGAGCCGTGAATCGTGGATTCAGCTCAAGAATTCAGACTGCAGGCTGGATGTGAGAGGTAACAAAAGCTTTCAACCTGCTCTCCGCGCAGAGTCGGCTTCCTCTCTGAAAGTGTCTCATCATGGTTTTACTACACTGCAAACTCACCAACTCTCATGTTCATCATTGAGAATCTTCAGTATCAAATATGATGTTGAACAAGGAATAAAAAAACTAGGACCAGTTCAAGCAATAATAGACTGCCTGAAGCCTGTTGCAACAAGAACAGAGCAGACAACATCTGTCACAAGTGTTCAATCTTAATGTAAGAGCTTTCTCTTGTTGTCAAGCATCTCAAATATATATATATAAATCCTCTCCAAAAAAGTGTGTGTGTATGTTTTACGGCTTTGTTGCCATCAGCTTGGCACCGTTTGTATATTCGCACAGCTCTCTGACTCCTCTAATCCATAGAAGAGATAGGATGTTTCTTTTTAAGCTACAGTAAGAAGAGGATAACATGCTTTTTACTCCTGTCCTCAAAAGTGGGATCAAATTCGCATTACAGAATTTGTGGGTAGTCGGGAACCAATTTAGTACTCGGCACATATTTAGAGGAGCTTAAGAGAGAGAGAGAGAATCCAGAAGGAATGTGGGTGAAACTGAAAAGCTCTGATAAACCCACGACCTGCCCAGCTCCAAACACACACAGGTAGGTAGTGACTAGCTGGTGAACGTAGTGGAGCATTTAGCAGCTTCCCTCAGGAGCTGGTGGAGACCAAAAGCAGAGGTTAAAAGAGAGTGAATTATGTTTGCCATGTGGCCAAACACACAACTCCAAATGAAGGCTAATGTTTCTACAATCTGCTAAGACATTCAAATAGCCCGCCGCCACCATATCAACTTGGTTAAACCATGGAAATAGAATAGGAGGAGAACGAACATTCCCACTCAAATCAACGTAGCAAGATGGCTCAAAGCGGTGGCGAAAGTTCAGACATGAAGACCCTCTTTGCACCTTTTCATTCACAACCTTTCTGTCTCTTATCTCTACTGGCTCCGGCTCTATCAGCTGACTGTTGGTGGTTCATTCTTAGATAATCAAGCAGATTCTGCCACGCTCTCTCTGAGCCAATCATATCGTTGCAATCAGATTTTAAAACTGTTCTCCTCTCTGCTGCTGTCAGTTGTCATTTCAGTGCGGCTCGATACAACCCGCCTCCACCCCATCACCTCCAGTCTTCATCATTTTCAGACCCAGGCCTGCTCCACATCCCTTCATCGGATCTTCAGCTACTCCCTTCACCCCCACCACCAGTGACTAGACTCCAGGGGGGGATTATACCTAATCTCATCACGGCATCACTACCCGCTGTTAGATACGACATCACGATGGAATCTATTTGGCAGAGACTTTGCACTATTCTTCTTATCATGCATCATGTAATAAATTATTGTTCAATCGATATGGGGTCTCTGCTGATTGTAATACCGTATGCGGACTCACTCATGCCATTGTGATGTGTAACACAGCACGGCGTCTAGTGTGTGTGCGTGTAGTCCCGCCATGCCGGCCGTCCCCAAGTAAGAAAGAGAGTATGATTTGGCCTTAACGGACGTCGATTCGTCTCTGTGGCTTCCTCCGCTGCCGACCGCAAGAACTAACAACTATTGCCATTTTCTTTTGACCTATCAAATGACCACGGAAAGCCCCTTCAATGTCCTTTCTACTCCTATTCTATTTCTACCGGTTGTACACCGAGAATTTTCTATTTGGTGCAACAACAGCGACAATAGTAGAATATATTTATAAGTATAATGTTATTGCATCCAGGATAATCATATTAAAGAGAACAACAGATCCATCCATCCATTTCCGTCCGCTTATAGAGCGCCGGGTCGAGGGGGCAGCAGGCTGCAATGTTTTCCAGCTCTTCCTGGGGGACCCACGAGGCGTTCCCAGACCAGACGACATATATAATCTCTTCAGCGTGTTCTGGGTCTACCTCTTACCAGTTGGACGTGTCCGGAAAACCTCCAAAGGGAGGCGTCCAGGAGGCGTTCTGATCAGATGCCCGAACCGCCTCAGCTGGCCCCTTTGGACACAAAGAGCAGCGGCTCTTCTCCGAGCTCCCTCATTTCATCTTTCGGTCACTACCCAAAGCTCATGACTGTATGTGAGGGTTGGAACGTAGATGGACCGGTAACGAAAATAACTAAAATCTCTAACAATAAATGTTTATTAGTAGCAACATAAACTAGTATCTAGTTTTGCTCTCAAAAAATAGTTTCTTTATACAAATTCTCCATTTAATTGAAGACTGAAATGTTGAATTATCACTTTCCTAGAGGCTGGGGGGGAAAGCCAGCTGCAGGGACAGGAAGTGGAGGAAGATGTGGGAAGGGTGGAGGAGGGTTCCCCCGGCCGTGACCTCAGTCTCTCTTCAGTGACCCTGAGCTGAACGCCGCCTAATGAGGCCTGACACTCTCTGCTCTCCACCCAGCAGAGATTTGGCTGCTGTGTATCTTCTTCATACACTGGTTTATCATCGTGTGTGTGTGTGGACGGACGAGTCTGACACGTAGGTTGTGTACTATTTTAACCACGCTAATCCAGATGCAAGATTGTGGAACAATTACTCAAAGTGTTGCCACCACCCACCGCTCCCTGAGGGGTCACCCACACACACACACACATCATCCTGAGACGGTGAAGGTTCTCACAGTCCTCCAACCTGCCCACAACGCTCTAGAAGGAGAGCCATTTTGTTTTCCATCCCGATGACCCCTTTTATCTCATCCCCCTGGAACCAAACTATTTTAGACCCCCACAGCCAGGCCCTGCGGTCAGCGCTCCCAAGCACCGTGAGGAGCCGGAGCTTTTCAAACCGTCGCTACACACAGAGAGAGTGAGATGAAACTCGAGCAATCCCAAGGACAACAGGAAGTAATAAATCAAAGAGAGGGGCTGATTGAAAGCGATCGCTGAGGAGAGAACAGCTGTGGGAGATAGCGGCCTCCCTCTCATACGTAACAGAGATCGCAATCCCTCAACGGCGTCAAAAGAAAGCAAGAAGAGGAAAAAATACAGGAGTGATAGCTGATGACACCCGAAGGAAATGGACCAATGTGCTGCAGAGAGAACAACGCAAACCAGTCCAAACAAGTGGAACGTTTATTTACATAACCTTTGACCCCTTTCTACTGCATCAGCTCGCCTCCATCTCTCTCTGCTGATCCCTCTGTTCAATCCTCTTTGCAAAATAAAGTCTCTTTGGTGTTATTTACATTCCAGGACCACTGTGCTGTTCTGTGTTTTCAGGGTCAGATGTGGAATTCATTGTGAGCAATGCAAATATGATTAATCATTTCTGCACTTCATACTTCACTTTATCTTATGAAAGTATCGTCTCAAGCTTCACCTCATCATTAAGAACAAAGAATGAGCTCTGATCCAACTTTCATCATCAAAAGAGAAACTCGATTATCAATCAAAATATCCAAAAAGGACTTTCATACTGAATAACCAGCCATTAATAGAGTTTAAACTCAGACCACGACTACACATTTATCACGGGGGGGTTAGAAAATGTCTCACTTTGCACGTGGCGAGAACTCTGAGAGGAGATTGAGCTGAAATAACCAGCGCTTCACCTCAAGTAGTGATCTGGGGGGTTTATGCAGGGAGTACCCAGATAAACAGCAGATCAGTAATTGACTTCAGGACATAAAGAGACATCTAGAGAAGGTATTTTCAGGTGTTGCTTGAGAGAGACTCTGCATGACCAAGTATCGCATAGTTTAGTGGTTATCTCTCTTTTGGGGGTTTGACAGCACATCCGTCTTTCTGATTCAGGAGAGATGCAGGAAGTGAGACAGCCCTCTTGACTTCCTGTTCGGCTGTCTGTCTTTCCCCTTCAGGAGAGAAGCAGGAAGGGCATCACTGTTTATCACCCTATACATATGCCTTCTTGGTCGTGTTTATAAGGTAACCCGCAAATTGTGAAAACTTGCAAAAACTTTCACGAGATTGGCTGCCCAACGATCCTCACCTTAACCATCTGTTACCTTCTAGACACGACCTGCCTGCTGCTCCTCAGCTATATAAACTATATATCAACTATATAAGCTATAACATGCAAAACACTACTGATGTTACTGATTTCATATTGGTTCAACCTATATTTTCATAAAGGGACTGTTTGTAAGTTCTAACACGTATAAATCATCATGGGTCGGTGTCCCATGCGCGCTCACGTGTGGCTACGCTGTTCAGACTCAGACTCCAACACAAACTACATGGAAGCATCAAAACCTCAATTATATCTAGTGAAGCCCGTCTGTTAAACAGTGTTGACTCTTCCTGCTTCAGCCTCCTGACCGCGGTCGGAGGACGCGGGGGAGACCGTAGCTTTGGTCTCAAGGGCCGGAGTCTCTGCTGTACTCTGCTCCTCTGCCTGCCTTCACTCACACACCGCGCCTGTTCTCACTCGCTCTCTCTCTCCACTCTCACGTGCATGCTGCTCACTCCACACTGCAGAAGAGTTAGTTTAGCTCTGAGAATATCTAGTGAATGTTCAGTGGACGTTTGTGCAGAAATAACTGCTGCAGCTCCTCCAGACCAACAGAGGTTTCCCGTGTCTTGTGAAGTGACGGGGCTCCGCAGAGAGAAACGTTATCGTCTCCGACCAAAACTCCGGTGTCTCCCCTGTTCCCTCCGGCCGCGGTCGGGAGGCTGAGGCGGGAAAAGCCAACACTAGGATCAGCATTGATTGATGGAGAGACCTTGGTCTGGTCAGCTAACATTACTGCCAAGCAGCTGAAATATAGAGTGATATTGTGGTTTTAGCTGACATGTGT
>CAKAOI010052395.1:9092-27764 GCA_916701655.1 Sebastiscus albofasciatus
CTGCTTTATGGTCTATCTGACTCTAAATGGGACCATAATTTACTAAATGAACATCATGCTGTATTGAAGAAGACTTGAAACTAGAGATTGAGACCATAGACTCATGTTTACAATGTTTACTGAGGTAATAAATCAAGTGAGAAGTAGGCTCATGTTCTCATAGACTTCTATACAATCAGACTTCAGAGGAGTCGCCCCCTGCTGGCTGGTAGAGAGAATGAAACAAACACAAGACTTTCGGCGGTATCATCAGCTGTTAGTCAGTGAAGTTAACGTCAACGACGACCGTTTCCTAACCCTACCTAAGTGGTTGTGTTGCCTAAACCTAACTTTCTGTGAAAACAATGTTTAATTTGAAAGGACACTGTGCATGTAACGAGTGTATACTGACACACCGTCCACAAGTAACGCAAGAGGGGTACCCCGTGCGTCGGTCTCCAAAGTCGAGAGGCACTGCGAAACGGTGGTATTTGACGAGTTAGGAGTGAGAATGTGTTGATTTTACTTTAATCAATTTCCATCTTTATTTTCATTCTTGTCAGGGAGGACTAGAAACATCTTTTAGACCATTATAAGACACTTAAACCCAAACTAGACAGATTAGGGGAACTTTGAGTTGCTTGGTATAAAGTCTAAAAAACATAAATGAATTAAATGACAAATTATCCAGACTATTTACATGACTGTGGTTGTTGGTACAACTGTGGTAGTAATCGGTTCAATAACTGATCTACCTATCAGACCCTTCAATCAACTAAACTAACTAACTAACTCAACGAAATGATCCCGATTAAATCTGAGTCACTTTGTGCTGCAGGCATGCGAAGCAAAACAAACACCAGGGAGTGTTTGCAAACACAGTTCAACCCAGGTGAACGCTGCTGACCCGCAATAATATGGTGTGTCTATGTTTTTGGTGTAATTGCATGTCGTGGCAATACAAGCAGATTAAGATACGGATTCCAGAGCTGTGATGAAACTCTCTCTGTTAGTTTACAGCAGATTGAAAGCATGTGCCTTCTCATGTTTAATATAATCCATCCAGAAAATCTAATTTCTCCTTCCCTTCACTCAAATCTTATTATAATTTGGATCCAAACAGACGGACTTCCAGAGAAAAGGAGCTTGTGTCTCACAAAAAATGAGCAAAATCCGAGAGCACAAATAATGAGCTGTGTAACTTTCTATTAGTTGAGTGAAGACGGGAGCTTCAGGGAGCCTTCCAGGTGTTTTTACAACAGGAAACACAAACTGGAGCAGAAGGTGGTTACGTAACGGATGAGCTGAGGACAAGCGACTAACACAATACAGTTCGGCTTTTCAGTCAGGAGTAAATCCACAAACTGATTTACATTTCTAGGATTTTGTTTTTGTTAGATCTTGTGATTTGAATCAATGCCAAGACATGTATATGAGAGGTTCACTGTCACAGCATTGTGTTGGGAAAGATGAGTTTCTCATCAGTATTGTTTGCAGTCGCGGTAGTTTCTAAGCCTTCGTCACATCGGCACTGAGGGACGAGCCACACCCAAAAGCCAAGAGCTGCAGTTGCACCCAAATATGAATCATGCAGGATCTGCACCACAAAAGACTTCAGCATCTACCGCTTTAATACCTGCAGAATATCAGAGGTCAAATTAGCTCAATCAGCTAGCGGCTTTATGTTATAATATTTACTAAATCTAATCTGTGAGTCAAACACGTAACTATGTGATTTTATTTTGACAATTTCAGTCGGCAGTGAGCGTTGTCGTTATCGGGCTCTCTGCAGCACCCACATGACAAATATTTGAGAAAGGAGTTTCCACATGTGCGGTGCCAGTAGTTGGGGCAGGAATACTGGACATCCGCCTGAATTAATGAGGTGAATAACATCAGAAATACATCATCCAGTCATGCCAGGGGCCTGAATGCTCCACAAAGCTCCCTGCACACATCGATTCACCATGATTCACTTCGACAGCAGCTACATGGCACATGACAGATCTCAGCTGCTCCGGTTCATTTAATTAAACTATTTACTTCTGTAGCTGTAAACACACTCGTCAAACAGGTCGTGTAAAACTAGAAACTAGTGGGAAACTTCTTATAAGATGGTTGGACAGTTGTCAGACTTGACTGTCAATATCTCCGCACCTTTTATTTCTTTTCCACCTCACTATTTCAATGTCAAACTACTTCCTGTTTCTAGGTGTGTCTCCTCCATCTAATCCGTTCTTCATGGCTGTAACAACCCCTACATATCCTTCTTCTGACCTGTTTGCAATCCAAGAAGCACATTTAACAGATTTGCAAGTTTTGGGGACTGATGTTTAACGTGATATATGTACAACTGCACCATGAGTGTACCAGTCAGATATAAAGATAAGACGAGAGAGATGGACTTTACACGACCAACCAAAACAAACTTTGTCTTTCTTAACCCTCCTGTTGTCCTCGGGTTATATTTGACCCGTTTTCAAACTTCATTATATCATAAATATGGATTTCTTTAATCTAATTGCCCCAAAATAACACAGATGGTTGCCTACTCAAAACAATATTCTGGCTAAACGTTTACATCTATAATAGTCTGTGATAAAACATTAACATTATGTTCCTCTGATAATAACTTTGGTCAAAATAATTCACAATATCTGCTTTTTTTGGTAGAATTTCACAGATATTAGGTTTATTAACCTTAAATTCACCCCAAAAAAAGTGTAAAACTTAATAATTAGGAATGAAGTTGGCCAAAAAGGTGTAACACAGAATTGGGTGATAGTTTATACTGTATGTTTTATAAAAACCAGACCGGGTTCATTTTGACCCGGGAGGACAAAGGTTGCATGGTCGACGAGAAGACAACAGGAGGGTTAGATTCTTAATTGTTTACATTCAGTAAACTGCACACTAACAGGACCGAAGCTCTATTAGCACGGGACGAGCTTTACCTGTCTAGTAATTTGTAATAATTGCAGAGGTCGTCTGTTATCTTAATCCCATTAGTATCTGTCATGTCTGTAATTTATCAAGTACAAATTCCACTGCAGATTACCTACCATATTTCGTCTTGTGATGATTAGAGCTGCATTGATTAATCAATTTGTTGTCAACTATTAAATTAATCGCCAACTATTTTGACAATTGATAAATCGGTTTGAGTAATTTTTTAAGAAAAAAAGTCAAAGTTTTAACCTCCTTCGTGACAAACTAGTATGATATGATTGGTACCGATGGATTCATTAGGTTTTCTAGTTTCATGTGACACCAGTATCTTCACTCTGGTTTTAAAACTGAGACCGCTATGAGCTAAAAATCGCAAGTTGCATTAATGCATTAAAGAAATTAGTGGCGTTAAAACAAATTTGCGTTAACGTGTTATTATTGTGCAAACTTTGAAAGCCCTAGCTTTTAAGTATATTTAATGTTTCTCTATCAAAATAGTTACCACAAGTAGAGACTAAACTTTCTTCTGGCAAGCAATTGATGCAAAACGTATGATTTGGGGGTTAAATATGCATGTGATGATCATAAAGTGGGCATGCCTGTAAAGGGGAGACTCGTGGGTACCCATAGAACCCATTTACATTCACTGATCTGGAGGTCAGAGGTCAAGGGACCCCTTTGAAAATGGACATGCCAGTTTTTCCTCACCAAAAGTTTGTGCAAGTTTGGAGCGTTATTTAACCTCCTTCATGCTAGTCTGACATGGTTGGTACCGATGAGTTCCTTGGGTTTTCTAGTTTCATATGATACCAGTACCTTCACTAGAATTAAAACTGAGCCCGCTACAACCTAAAAATTGCAAGTTGCGTTAATGCATTAAAGAAAATAGTAGCGATAAAATGAATTTCCGTTAACGTGTTATTATCGTGTTAACTTTGACAGCCCTAATTTTTAAGTATATTTTATGTTTATATTCTGTATCGCAATAGCTACCACAAGTAGAGACTAAACTTTCTGTTATGTAATGTGAAAATAAACTTTCTTCTGGCAAGCAATTGATGCAAAACGTGTGATTTGGGCGTTAAGTATTCATTTAAAACCCAGAAAAAGTGTAATATTTATTGAAATTATTCTGCAGTATGCACAGTATTGAACCACAGACTGTGGCGTTAGAATGGATTTGTGTTAACTCATTATTGTCTTGTTAACTTACAGCCTTAAACATTAAACATTATATAGTTTAATACTGATAATATAAGCGGATGTTACGCAGAGCCTTGACATCTTATCCGGGGGATAATGTCAGTAAAGTCAAATAAAAGACAGAGTTTGCTTATCCCGTGAAAATGCGCCACACGAAACACAGTAAGGGGGATAATTTTAATTTTAATTTTTAATTTCCAGCTACGCTAGGAGCTCTAACATCGGCTTGCCAACAATAACACAAAGATGGTCAAATTGTTTTTAATGTGTTTTTTGTGCATGGGTTTGTTAATTGGTTGATTATGTGAAAAGGCTCATTAAGTGTCTCCAGATTCTATTAAATGTCCTTAGATTCATTATCTTCTCTTTATTCTACTTAATTAAAAGTTTATTTTTGTAAATTTAACTCATCACAGGTGTTTTATGCACCTTTACAAAGTTATATTAGAAAGTTAACTGTCAAAAATTGAGAAGGTGTTTAAGATGTTCCTCCCTTTAATGAATGATTTAAGAAACTTTAACATGGGTGGTGTTAATTCATGACAGATTGCAGGTTATTTGAAGGAATACGTGGAGCAAAGTGTGTGAACCAAAGTCAACAAGAGCACTTAATTCAGTTTATTCAGTTTGGGAGTGACACAAGTTCAGGCGAGGTGTGACTGCAGCCTAAAAGTGTTCCCGCCTCCTTCATCCGTGAGACTGAACAAATCACTTTAGCCACTTTGGCAGCAGTCACACTCGCTCACAGGAATGTTTAAAGGCAGTCTGGATGGCGTGTTATTAACACCTTGGAGTTAAACAAACAGCAGCAGGAAGGTGAGTTCTTTGATTTCACATAATGGGGCTCTAACACCTGAGCGTTTTGTTGTTAGTCATACCTGGTGTGAACGAGAGGGAAGGTGATGAGAAGGATGGTGCAGGCAGCTGATTGTTGTAATTCACAACACCGTGGTTGCGTTCAGAGTTCACAGTGTGAAGCTACTTTTCTGTCAGATCAACGTTCCCTGATGTTATTTCTGGTGTCAGAGCAATGTACTGAATGTCTACGATGACAGTGCAGGTTGTGTTTCAGTATCAGAGCTATAATGTCATTTGATAACTGCTTGAATTATCAACTTTGAGGCAACAACACACCCTGATACAGTAGGAGGAATCTCTTTCTATAACTGTCTTCTAATGCATTTACACAGGCAGCTCTTCACATGACATACATTAAAGCAGTGGGTGGGGTGTTAGTTGATAAACGATGGTGCTGCAGTTTATACAGTATGTGTTCAATACAGTTTCTGAGAAGTGAAGCCAAAGCTGAAGTGTCTTAAACCTGCATTCTTTCTAACAGCCAGCAGGAGGCGACTCCTCTGGTTGCTAAAAGACGTCTGTTTCTATAGAAGTCTTTGAGAAAATGAGCCTACTTCTCACTTGATTTATTACCTCAGTAAACATTGTAAACATGAGTTTATGGTCTCAATCACTAGTTTCAAGTCTTCTTCAACAGACGCTCACCGACAGCCCCAAACTGTCTGACGTCCGATTGTCGACATGAAAGAATTGAACTACAAAACCTTTGCAGCTTATGGGAGTTGATACGATGTTCATGCAAACATTAGATGTTTTAGAGACGTTTTCCTTTATTTTCTTGATTTGAGTAGTTTGGTGCTTCAGTAAGACTTAGAAATACTTGTCACTGTCCCTCAATAGAAAGAGATTGATCAGCTGCTTAAAGACGAAACACATTTATCTGCAATGGAAATAATGTGATTCTCCATGTGGGAGTGCAACCGCATTCATTCAATACTAATTTCTACTGGCAACATAACATCCGCTGATTGATGGTCTCTGGATGATATGAATTAATTAGCCAGTGAGGATCTAAAACCACAGAAAATGTGGAGGACAGAGCAACACATTTATCCACAATCCTTGATTTATGCAAACGTATTAATTTGGGAATTTGCTTTTTTTTAACTCCAAACATTTGATCTACTAACAAACGGACTTCATCCCGAAGTATGAACCCAGATACCTCACATTAAAACGTCCTGAATGGGTTTGAAATGGATTCAGATGGAGTAGAGGTTAGGTTTCAGAGCGGGTAATAACAATAATCTGACTAACCATATTCATTTGGAGTCAGACTTTCCCTTTTCAGCAGCCTTGAGGGGCTGAGCAGGGAGCCTTATCTGCGGATCAATAGAGTGGATCACTTAACAGGCAAAGGAGGCAGCGGGTCTCTGGAGAATTATTGCCAGGAAGAACTCTAAATAGTCTCATCATCGGCTCCAGTGTCTCTCTGTGAGCCTCACAACAACCGTCAGGAGTCAGACCGGGTGAAAGGCTCGGCTTACCGCTTACAAAATAGAAATGCAGACAAACACCAGAGCTTCTGTTTTTTGTGCATTTATATTCACGCAGTTTCTGTGTTGCATCAAACCCCGCTTGAGATAACTTTATAGAGTTTATTTTTCATAATTTATTACAATAAAATAAAGTAATTACATACGTAATTTTGTTGAATGAAGTTGGAGGTGGGAATCACCAGAGGCCCAACGATACGATATCATCACGATGCTTTTGCATGCTGAGTATTGCGATAACATATATTGTGATTAGGACTGTCAGTCGATTAAAATATTTAATTGTGATTAATCGCATGATTGTCCAGAGTTAATCGCGATTAATTACACATTTTTTATCTTTTCAAAATGTACCTTAAAAGGGAGATTTGTCAAGTATTTAATACTCTTATCAACACAAATATGCTGCTTTATGTCGATTTACGTATACATTTATTATTGTAAATCAATTAACAACACAAAATAATGACAGATATTGTCCAGAAAGCCTCACAGGTTCTGCATTTAGCATAAAAAATGGGTGTGGGTACCCATAAACCCCATTTTCAGGTCAGTGGACCTCTTTGAAAGTGGCCATGCCAGTTTTTCCTTGCCAAAATTTAGCGTAAATTTGGAGTGTTTTTTTAGCGTTCTTCCTGATAAGCTAACATGACATTGTTGGTATCAATCGACTCCTTAGGTTTTCTACATGATACCAGTATCTTCACTGGTCTAGCTTTAAGACTGAGCTACAACCTCTGAAAGACAGAGTAGCGGCCGGGCCCGCAGGGGGCCGTTGGATTGTTAAGAGGTTAATAGTTAATATAATAAAAGATCGATACTTGACGTCTGTTTATCGATACAATATTGCTAAATTAATCTCTATTATTTACTAAAATACTATTACAATTAGCAGTTGTCATAGCAGGTGTTATTTTGGTACTTATGTTTTGTCTATTTTCTGTGTTTTCTTGTGAACAGGTGCCGGTCGGAGGCTGAGAGCACCAGAGCCCGGTACCGAGGACGATTCAGTGAGTAACTGAGAGTGAAATTCACGTTTTAGTTTGTGTACAAATGACAGATTAGGACATTAGCATTAATCACAAAGTCAAGCTAACAGGATTTTAGTCATTCATTTCAGAAATATCCTTTCACAAACTGATCGATTAGTGTTGCTAGGTGAAAATTCAGAGTATCACTAAAGTCGTTAGGATGAATCCTCTGGGGATAAGATTAATATCTGCACCAAATGATAAGAGAATAAATACAATTCTTTTTGAGATATTTTGCTCTGGTGTTGGACTGACAGACCGGCTAAGTAATGTGACAATTATGAAATACCACACAGCAGGAAATGCTGCCTCTGGCATAGCAAGGTGTTATCACACTATTTTAGATACAGTTTTCTCCACACCTTCGTGGTTCAAGCTGCAGCCGCAGAGACGCGAGTTTTAACATTAAAACTGTTTTTCAGGTGGCTGAAGAGGAGGAGATGAAAAAAATGTCTGACTGAAACTGACTCAAATGTCAGGATATGTCTTTGAAATGATGCATTGCTGTTTTTGGGAACAGACCATGTGACTGACTGACCTTCTTGTCCACGCAGACATGTGACGAGCCATCTCAGTTCACAGAGAGAGAGCGACCGCGGCCTCAAGGATCGTCCCCCGTCGAGGAGTATCCTGAAACTGAGAAATACACCGACAGTGACAAAGAGGTACACGGCACCAACACACCGCCACAGGGGTGGAAGAAAATAAAGAATATCCCAATTATATGTTTGTGAAACTGTTTTGGATTCTCAAAAACAATAGCGATTTTTAATTAAAGGGACTGTTTGTAACTTTCAGAAATGCTTGTTAACAGCGACACCTGTGGCCGTTAAGTCAACGAAAGTCAGCGTTTGCTCGCTCTAAATATACCTGAACGAGCATCGCTCAGAACAGTGAGGCGACACACGTCAGCTAAAAGCACAATATCACTCTATATTTCAGCTGCTTGGCAGTAATGTTAGCTGACCAGACCAAGGTCTCTCCATGAATCAATGCTGATCCTAGTGTTGGCTTTTCCTGCCTTAGCGCAGGCAGAGGCAGGAAAGTAGCAGCGAGTAACGTTGTTGTCTCCACCCGCAGCCGGAGTGAGCAGGGTAGACACCGGCAACCGGTCAGTAACGAGACCACAACGTTTCTCTCTGCAGAGCCTCGTCACTTCACAAGACATGGAAAACCTCTGTTGGTCTGGAGGAGCTGCAGTATTTATTTCTGAACAAATGTCCACTGTTCATTCACTAGATATTCTCAGAGCTAAACTAACTCTTCTGCAGTGTGGAGTGAGCGCGCATGCTCGTCTAGAGGTGGAGCGAGGACGCGAGAACGCACGCGCTGTGTGTGAGTGAAGGCAAACAGGCAGCGGAGCCTCACGTGAGCGCGCATATGCGAGCGCGCATGTGTCCCGACCCGGTACATTTATACGCTTAAAAAGCTACAAACAGTCCCTTTAATAGTTTACATGCAAAGAGATGCGCCCTCTCAGTGTAGTAACTCCTGTATCATGATACGTATTGTATCGCCAGATTCTTGCCAACACACAGCCCTAACTACTCTTCTACATGGATGCAACAAACCACATTACAGGGAGGAACCAGAGAAATCTAATCTAAATCAGAGAACCTGTTTATATGCACTTCAATAACCCAGCTATGCAGTTAAAATGTAATCAAACAGAAATCACTGGGTTTAACTTAATCTCTCACGTTCTTTTTAACATGACATTTTAGAAATCAGGTTACTACAGAGAACAGACTATAACCTGGTTACTTAAGTACTTGTAAGCACACTGAGTCATTCAACAGTATATTCTGTTCAGGCCGTAGACAAATGAAGTTAGAATAATGAGCTTGTGACCAAGAGGAGCAAGCTGGTGTATTTGGCTCCTTTATGCTCACACGAAGCCATTCGTCTTCTAAAATCACAGTATGAGGAGTATCTGTGATGACTACAACAAAGAGTAGTGAGACAGTAGTGTTAACAGAGATATGTAATTAAGTTTGGGGTGTTGCTGTTTGGCTGCCACCCTCAAAATGTGTTTTTCTGTCAGCGCCTTTAAAACTAAATCATTGATGGAGGAAAATGTTCTGTTCTCAACCTTGAAGTAGCCGCAGCCTCCGAGGAAACAAAACCAATTATAGCTTGTTGTACAAATCCTGCTAAGCGGCGAGGGGGAACTTTTCTGATAAATTGTTCCATTACTTTAATAATTGTTCCCTCAAATTAACTTCATTAACTTCATCCACAAAATGACCATTTGTATCTCAGTTACTCCCCCCGTGTTACCTCGAATTCTGGAAGAAAACTTAGTTTTTCTCTCAGGCCTCCACGGTGAGCGGAGAATCTGAAAGCAGAGTAAATAGTAAATGGAGGCCAGGTTTAACAACAGCAAAGCTATATCAAAAATACGCTTACACTACCGCCTCATGCACAGACTCTCAGCATGAGACGGTAGTGGCGTTTTATATACTGTAGTTTGGGAAGTAGTGAGCATATGACTGCATAAATGAGATTTGGATTATACTGCTCGAGTGTGAGAGTTTGTAAATGGATATAGTTTTGCTGTTGTTAATCCTGGAGTTCATATACTTCAATTCATCAAGGATTTACACCATTTTTGGATTCTCCGTTCGCCGTGGAGGCATGAGAGAAAGTTTTTCTTCCTGAATTCAAGGAAACACGCGGCGAGTAATTGATATACAAATGGGCATTTACAGGGTGAAGTATTATGTTCCCCCTCTACACTCTCTCTATGGACAGCTTGTATTTAACACAAATGTATCTCGGACCGAGATATGTGGATATACTTCGGTTTTGTGTCTCTTAAAGGACCAGTGTGTAGGATTTAGTGGCATCTAGTGGTGTTGTTGTAGATTACAACCAACTGAATACCCCTCCGCTTACCCCTACCTTTCCAAACGTGTCGGAGAACTACGGTGGCCTTCAGGTAACGTAAAAAAGCAAAAGGCTCTCTAGAGCCAGAGTTTGGTTCTCCGTTCTGGGCTACTGTAGAAACATGGCGGTGCAACATGGCGGACTCTGTGAAGAGCACCTATATCAGAGAACGTACAGTATATGGCCGAGAAGTGAAAGTCACTTGTTCGTTCCATTGTGCCCAGCAGCAGAGCTACGCTTCCGCCATTTTGGACTGAAAGCGACTCCCGGACGCTAGTAAAATGTACGCCTAAAAAGTGCTGTGCAAAAGCCAAACGAAATTATTTCTATTCTATTGTTATATTATACCGAAATGGCCTGTGTTGAACAATAAAATATTATATACATAATAAGCGTTTTCAGAGTAAAATGGCGGCAGACGCTATTGTCAAAAAAACACCTGAGTTTCGTCTCTTTGCTTCATTATAAGCTAACAAGAAACTTACTTTCAGGTGATTATACACTAATGAAAACATAGTTATGAATATTATATTCCATTTCTGCTAATAGATCCCCCGAAATCCTACACACTGGTCCTTTAAACACAAAATCATGTGAATTAAATTCAAGTATATTAAGTGCACAAATCAGTAATTTAAACAATATATCAGTGACCCCACTACACGTATCAGGATCTGTATTTGTGTCAACAGAGTGTGGTGTAAGATGGCCTTTGTCTTTTGTTTACTGTTGCATATTGCAATAATGATTCAGACTCAGCTACTCCCATGTATGAATGTATGTAGTGCATCACCCCTCCCTCTCAGAACAAATTCTTGCAAAGCCTGTTGATGAAATATCTGTCGCCTTCTTTGTTTAAATAAGGCGGAAGCTCTGACTGCAGCAGTAATCTCTTTTCAGTATCGTGTTTAGTTAGAATTCAATTTTCCTCTATTTTTCTTTTAGTGTGAAGCGGAGCATGACCTACACCACAAAAGTGCCAGTGGAAAGAAAACTAAAAAGTCTGGGCTTGGGTCCATGTTTGAAAAGCGCTCGACTCCAAAGATGAGTAAACTGAAGGTGAGACGTTCCCACCTTCTCCTCTCTGTACTGTATCTGTGAATGCCTTCAGGCTGTGCTGCAGCAGAGAATAGCTCGGCTAAAGGTAAAAGGATTTTATCCTGTCTATTTTGATGTGTCGGCAGGAAGTTCACAGCCCCGAGTCTGGGGTGATCGTGAAAACAGCCCAGGATGGATGTTCAGAGGGTCTCGTCTATGGTGGAGGAGGGAAAGAGGGGATCTTCATTAAGGAAGTGGTTCCAGAGTCACCTGCCTCAAAAAGTCTGAAACTGAAAGAAGGTAAACTAGCAATTGGAACAACCTAGTGTCACTCCCAACTCGCCAAGTACCGCCGCTTGGTAAGTGTCCCTCGGCATCGGATACTGACACATACAGTTAGCGACTGTATGCGATGCACCGGGCTTTCTAACTCCAATGTAAACCCATCCGCGGCGTTATCCGACGCTCAGAGCAACTGACGCAGCAGTTATTAAAATTGGAGAGTCCACTTAGGGCAGACAAATTGGCAAAACTTAAACGGGAATTAAAATTGCAGTATATAATGTAACTAGTATATCAACATAGAATTTAATTGAATAGATCTGCCCCATTGTCACCAATACCCGATCCAGCTGTTTAAGTCAGTATTGGCTCAATATCCAATCTACATGTGAGTCAGTGACGTTAACGTCAACCATAGACCGTTTCTTAACCCTAACTAAGTGGTTGTGTTGCCTAAACCTAACTTCCTGTGAAAACAGTTTATTCTGAAAGGATGCTATGTATGTAACGAGCGTATATTGACACGCCGTCCCTGACACGTCCAAAAGTAACGCAAGAGGGATACCCTGTGCATCGGTACATGACGAGTTGGGAGTTGGGAACAATTATAGTGACATTTTCTTTCCGATTATAGTGAAATAATATAATGAATTTGATCGAGAAAAGTAGGATTAATGAAGCTACTAATTGGGTCCATTGGAAAATCAATGGTACTTTTAAATTTTGTGTTGTGTGTTTTCCAATTTTAGAGTTTAAAATCCCATTACAAATAACTAGCACTAACATTTTTACCATACAAACACCATTATCTTAACTGAAGAAACTTGTAAAGTGACTAATGACTACTCATACTGCATAGGACAGACCCTGACAGCCTTCTCATCCGTGTGCTTCTGAACTATTTTGCTCTTGTTTACGCAGGTGATCAGATTCTGAGCGCCACTGTGTATTTCGACAACGTGTCATACGAAGACGCCATTCAGATTCTGGAGCACGCTCAGGCTTACAAAGTGAAGCTCTGCTTGAAACGCAAACCAGACATCACAGAGTCCGAACCGGTCCTCGAATCTGACACCATCCCTGTAACTATTTTCAAGTTGTTAGACTCTTTCTGATATGTAGTTTTGGGGTTTAAAGTTGATATTTAATTTTTCTGTTGCTCAACAGGAGGACGACGTCTACGCTCCAGAGATGAGGGAGCAAGGAAAAACCAGAAGGCGTGGCGATGCCCGCATTTCATGGCCTAAGTTTCCCTCCTTCGGAAAAGGACGCAAGTCCCGCTTTACGAGGTCTCACAGCTCCTCAGAGGCTGATGAGCAGAGAAAGCTCGAGCTTAGCCCCACCACAAGTGACACAGAGTCACCTATAAAATCTCAGGATGCTCTCAAAGGCAAGAAGAAGCATAAAATGAAGCTTTCTGTTCTGCCAAAAAGAGGCCGCATAAGTTCATCTGAAGACCAGGACACAGACGCACCAACGACCGCGCAGATGGTTTCACCTGAGTGCCTTGAAAGCCTCTCTGGAGAAACACCTCAAGTCTATGTGACAGAGGATCGGAAAGTAGTGGAAGATTATCAAAAACTGACTGAACCTGAGCAACACAAGGTGGAACTCATCACGATAGATAGCACTCTGAAAACAGAAGATCTAACTATGGCTCTGGCAGGTCAAAAAAGCCCCTCCGGTAACAAGTCGCCTGACGGGAAGAAAAAGAAGAAAGAAAGGTCTGAATTAAAAATGAAAATTATGGGGAAGGATAAAGCAAACAAGAAAGCGAAATCATCACCAAAAAGGCTGAAAACGCTGGGGGCAAGTATTGAAATAGCAGACCAACCTGAAAACGAAAAATCAGATGCCATCCTAAGTTTTGAGTCACCCACACACGGAGATCAATTTACACTTGATGCCAACACCCAAATCTCAGCCAAATCACCAATGGAAATGAGTGTACCGAAGGTGGAACTTGGAATATCTGACGTTGCGCTGATACGAAAGTCTCCTCAGAAAGGTGAAGAAAAAGCAAAGAAAGGCAAGGACAGCAAGACAACATTCAAACTGCCTAAAATAGGCTTTACTGACATTGACGACGAAGAGGCAATCCCAAATGTGAATGTAAACGTTGAAAAAGGCACAGCTAAAATTGAGCTGCTTACAACTGAGGGTGCAGAAGTGAAAGAAGATCCTTACGACCGACTGTCAAAAAGCAGTCTTTCCAGAACAAAACTTCCCAAACGTGAAGACATTGAGATTCCAGGTATGGAGGACATGTCTAGGAGGACCACAGCCAAAGGAATTAAAGAACCGAAAGCTGTTTTTGCAGGACCTTATGACGACATTCAAGCTGAAACTGTACAAATGTCAATCGATGTTGACAGTGTGAAAGAGGCAGTTTCAAAATTGCCTGGATTTAAGCTGCCAAAGGTTGACACAAGTGGAGTGCCTATTCCTGAAGAAATCACTGTGATAGATGCAAATGCACAAAGAATATCAGTGAAAACACCCACTAAAACAAAACATGACGCACACTTGAGCAAGTTTGACGTAACTGCCTCTCCAGAAATCTCCAAGACGACAGTCAAACTACCAAAGATCTCACCTGCTGATTTAACCTCAGAGGAACTGTTAACGGTGACCCATGTAAAACAAAGCGACAAAGAGGTTTATAAACGAGAACATATCATAATACCTGGAAAAGAAAGTGCACAAGATGTAGCCCTTCTTCAGACACAAGAAACACAAGACACAGATGTCATCAAATCTGAATATCAATCTGCAGCCACATTCAAATCGAAGAGGGCAAAGATAACAATGCCCTGCTTTGGGACTGGAAAACCAGACATAAAAATCCCGGATGTTGGAATTCACTTGCCAAAAGGTGACAACGTAAAAGGAGAAAGGAAAATATTCCTCAAAGAAGTAGAAATCTCAAAGACTGAACACAAGATTGGAGGAGCCATATCGGATGTCAAAATACCCGAAATTGACGGCATTGAATACATTGATTCAGCCGATGGTTCCCCAGGCAAAATAGATGGTGGCTACAGGCTTACAGGTTTTGATGTTAATGTCGATGCTGCGAGCCCAAAGGCTGACATCTCTTTCCCAAATATCAGAAGAGACGTTGAAGCTGAGGAGCACACATTCAAACTGCCCAAATTTGGAGCAGTAACTCCAGACATCAGCGTAAATGTGCCTGATGCAAATAAGGATATAATCATTGATGGGGCTGAGATAAAAACATTTGAAATGGAGGGAAAGGGTGGCAAGTTTAAAATACCAGATCTCGGCATCTCCATGCCAAAGGTGAAAGGACCTACAATTGACGTAAACCTATCAAAGAAAGACGTAGATGTCACACTACCAGAAGCTAAAGCTGAGGTTGAACTCCCAGACATTCCTGAGGTTACTCTTGGAAAAGTAGATGTTTCTATTCCAGAGCAAAAGATGGACATCACAAAGCCTGAACTGGAAATCAAACCTTGGCAGGTTGAAGGCGAACTTGATGGACAAGGAAGCAAGTTCAAGAAGCCAAAGTTTGGAGTTAAAATGCCGAAACTGAAAGGACCTGAATTTGATTTAAGCTTATCAAAGAAAGACGTAGATGTCACACTACAAGGGGCTAAAGCTGAAGTCAAACTCCCAGAAGCCCCTGAGATTGATGTTAATCTTGGAACTGTAGATGTTCAAAAACCTGATTTGGAAATCAAATCTCTGAGGGCTGAAGGGGAACTTGATGGACAAGGAGGCAAGTTTAAAATGCCAGAATTTGGTGTAAAAATGCCAAAAATAAAAGGGCCTGAATTTGATTTTAGCTCATCAAAGAAAGATGTAGATGTCACATTGCCTGCAGCTAAAGCACAAGTCAAACTTCCTGATGTTGAACATACAGAACCTAGTATCAAAGTAGAGGTCAAAGCTCCAGAGATTGCAGTTTCCCAAAAGGGTGTTGAAAGATCACCATCAAAATTTAAGATGCCGACATTTAAACTACCATCATTTGGAGTTGGTACTCCAAGCGTCTCTGTGGAAGGACGTGATATTGACAAAGATGTCAAAATCACTGGAGCTAGCGTTAACATTGAAGCACCCAGCGTTGACATTGAGGGTCCTTCAATAGATGTGAAAGCTACAGGAACTGATCATGAGGGGAAAGGAGGCAAGTTTAAAATGCCACATCTTGGGTTATCCATGCCTAAAGTCAAAGGGCCTCAATTTAATATAAGTTCATCAAAGAAAGATGTTGATGTCACACTGCCAGAGGCCAGTGCTGAAGTCAAACTCCCAGAAGCCCCTAAAATTGATACCAGTCTTGGAAAAGCAGAAATTTTGATTCCAGGAGCAAAGGTGGAAGTAAAAAAACCTGAGGTGAAAGTCAAACCTTTGCAGACAGACATTGAACTCGAAGGACAAGGAGGCAAGTTCCAAATGCCAAAGTTGGGAATGTCAATGCCAAAAGTAAAAGGACCTGAATTTCACTTTGGCTTATCAAAGAAAGATGGAGATGTGACACTACCAGAAGTCAAAGCTGAGGTAGAACTCCCTGAAGCTCCTAAAGTTTCTGTGGATATGAAATCACCAGAGTTTGAAGGAGAAATCGATGGGCAAGGAGGCAAGTTCAAAATGCCAAAGTTGGGAATGTCAATGCCAAAAGTAAAAGGACCTGAATTCCACTTTGGCTTATCAAAGAAAGATGGAGATGTGACACTACCCGAAGTCAAAGCTGAAGTAAAAGTCCCTGATGCTCCTGAGGTTGATGTCAGTCTTGGAAAAGCAGATGTTTCTCTTCCAAAGGGAAAAATAGAAGTTCAAAAGCCTGAAATAGAAATGAAACCTCTGGAAAGTGAAGTTGAAATTGACGGGCAAGGAAGCAAGTTTAAAATGCCAAAGTTGGGAATGTCAATGCCAAAAGTAAAAGGACCTGAATTTCACTTGGGCTTATCAAAGAAAGATGGAGATGTGACACTACCAGAGACTAAAGCTGAGGTTGAACTCCCTGAAGCTCCTAAAATTTCTGTGGATATGAAATCACCAGAGTTTGAAGGAGAAATCGATGGGCAAGGAGGCAAGTTTAAAATGCCAAAGTTGGGAATGTCAATGCCAAAAGTAAAAGGACCTGAATTCCACTTTGGCTTATCAAAGAAAGATGGAGATGTGACACTACCCGAAGTCAAAGCTGAAGTAAAAGTCCCTGATGCTCCTGAGGTTGATGTCAGTCTTGGAAAAGCAGATGTTTCTCTTCCAAAGGGAAAAATAGAAGTTCAAAAGCCTGAAATAGAAATGAAACCTCTGGAAAGTGAAGTTGAAATTGACGGGCAAGGAAGCAAGTTTAAAATGCCAAAGTTGGGAATGTCAATGCCAAAAGTAAAAGGACCTGAATTTCACTTGGGCTTATCAAAGAAAGATGGAGATGTGACACTACCAGAGACTAAAGCTGAGGTTGAACTCCCTGAAGCTCCTAAAATTTCTGTGGATATGAAATCACCAGAGTTTGAAGGAGAAATCGATGGGCAAGGAGGCAAGTTTAAAATGCCAAAGTTGGGAATGTCAATGCCAAAAGTAAAAGGACCTGAATTTCACTTTGGCTTAACAAAGAAAGATGGAGATGTAACACTGCCGGAAGCCAAAGCTGAAGTAAAAGTACCTGAAGTTGAACTAAAAGGACCCTCTGCTGAGGTGGAAATTAAAGCTCCTGAAGTAAAAGTCAGGGCAAAAGGCAAAGAAGGATCGCCACTGAAATTTAAGATGCCGTCGTTCAAACTACCAAAATTTGGAGTTGGTACTCCAAACGTTTCTGTAGAAGTACCTGATATGGACAAAGATGTCAAAATTGATGGAGCTGACATAAAGATCCCTGACGAGGGGGCTGCGGTCCACATCGCAGCACCCAGCATTGACATTGAGGGCCCTTCAATCGATGTGAAAACTACAGGAGCTGAACAGGACGGGAAAGGAGGCAAGTTTAAAATGCCACATCTTAGTTTCGCCATGCCAAAAGTGAAAGGACCTAAAATGGATGTAAGCCTATCAAAGAAAGACATAGATGTAAAATTACCAGAGACAAAAGCTGATGTCAAACTTCCAGAGGTTGATCTTGGAAAAGTAGATGTTTCAATTCCAGAGGCTAAACTGGAGGTTACAAAACCTGAAATGGAAATGCAGACTGAAGGTGAACTTGATGGACAAGGAGAAAAGTTCAAAATGCCAAAGTTTGGAATCAAAATGCCGGGATTTGACTTTAGCTCATCAAAGAAAGACACAGATATCACATTACCAGGCACCAAAGCAGAGATCAAACTCCCAGAAGGCCCTAAAATCGATGCCAGTCTTGGAAAAGCAGAGGTTTTGATTCCAGAGGCAAAGGTGGAAGTAAAAAAACCTGAAGTGGAAATCAAACCTTTGCAGACAGACATTGAACTTGAAGGACACAAAGGCAAGTTCCAAATGCCAAAGTTTGGAGTCTCAATGCCAAAAGTAAAAGGACCTGAATTTGATTTAAGCTGGTCAAAGAAAGATGTAGATGTGACACTACCAGAGGCTAAAGCTGAGGTTGAACTCCCAGACACTCCTAAAATTGCTGTGGAAATTAAACCACCAGAGTTTGAAGGAGAAATCGATGGACAAGGAGGCAAGTTCAAAATGCCAAAGTTGGGGATGACAATGCCAAAAGTAAAAGGACCTGAATTTGATTTAAGCTGGTCAAAGAAAGATGTAGATATGACACTACCAGAGGCTAAAGCTGAGGTTGAACTCCCAGACGCTCCTAAAATTGATGTGGAAATGAAACCACCAGAGTTTGAAGGAGAAATCGACGGGCAAGGAGGCAAGTTCAAAATGCCAAAGTTTGGAGTCTCAATGCCAAAAGTAAAAGGACCTGAATTTGATTTAAGCTGGTCAAAGAAAGATGTGGATGTGACACTACCAGAGGCTAAAGCTGAGGTTGAACTCCC